>JBBPMD010000084.1:0-54438 GCA_038090095.1 Zangia roseola
GACAACAGGAAGATTATTTGAAATCTCTGGTGGTTGGGCAGCTGAGACCCGTTGGCAACGGACGGGAGGACACGGTTTCCCGACGAACGTGGCCTTGACGCCGGAAGCCATTCTCGCGAAATGGGACGTCTTCACCAACTTTGGTACGTGCATGCCACCTGGTCTTGTCTGGTCTCTTACTGATCCGGGTGTGTAGACGATGGCAGGGCGACCTACCCTATGTCGTCGCCGGAAGGGATGGCGACACTGATGGCGAATCTGGATAACACCGCAGAGCCTGCCAAGTCGAAACTGTAACGGCGCGACGTCTATTCTGGGTTTTGTTTGACATGCACTGTTGTTTGACTATTATGATGACTCAATGAGAACTATTAGATGAGGGTTTGATATCGAGTGTTCAATGAGGGTCTAATCTTAGAAGTTGATAACGCCCTGTAGTCATGATATTTGGCTGTTCGCTGCTCAACAGGCGCAACCACGCAGGATAGCAAAGCTATGTCATTCAAGTTGGGTAGGACTCGGGCATCCTGATTATCAGGTATGTTCGCTACTGGAATGATGGTTAACTCTGGGAAAGCGCTACAGAGCTCATATCTGTTGTCAAGGCTTTTATCGTACATACTGCGGCAATGACAAACTCCACAATATGTCAGCGAGTCATTGTCAACTTTTACTCACAGGTATAGACGAACAGAGCTGACTCAGGCGAACGGCGATATTAGCTGAGTGAACGACTACCCCGCCCACGTCATCCACACGGCATCTTGAGCCAGCGTTGTCTGGCAATGCCGAATCTCACCAAGCAGCCAGCGAGGCCCCTATAAATCCAGACCTCGTCAGCTCGATACATTCCAAGCATGTCCATCGACGTACTTTCTCCCCGAGACGTCCAAACGACGCTCAACTACTACCAAACCTCGACAGATGCCCAACCACCATACTACTACGTCGGTGCGCCGCCTGCGGGTGTCCCCCAGACCAACGTTACCACCGAGTCCCACCCCGTCGTCGTCCACGACGCGCGCGGAAAGCAAGACGTGTTCAGCCTCGACGTCACCGGGTTCGAGTGGGTGACGTCCCCAAGTGTGGAGAAGGACTTTGTGGACGAGGAACGGATCAAGGGGGTGTATTACCCCGAAGTGGAGGCGTTGTTGAAGGCCCATGTAGGTGCGAAGCGGGTGGTGATATTCGATCATACGATTCGGCGGGCGGATGCGAATGTGCCGGGTAGGTCGGCGGGTGGGAGTCGGGGTCCAGCGGTACGTGTGGCGTGATGTGTGTGCTGGGGAGAGGCTGACGTGGTGAATGGGGTAGCACCTTGTACATGCGGATCAGACGGCGGAGGCGGCAGCGTTCCGTGTGACGTCCCTTGTCCCCGAGGACGCGACGCGGTTGTTGAAAGGGCGCTACCAAATCGTCAACGTCTGGCGGTACGTTCTCCATCGTCGATCCACATCGTCCACGTTACTCATCCTTCCCCTGGGCCAGACCGATCGCCAACACTGTCGCCCACGACCCCCTCGGGCTCGCCGACGTCCGCTCGATCGACCTCGCCACCGATCTCGTCGTGACTCGGTTGATCCGCCCGCCGCGCGATGGCCAGATTTATAACGTGAGGTATCACCCGGGGCATAAATGGTACTATCTGTCGGATCAGACCCCGGACGAGGTGACACTGATCAAGTGTTTTGATTCGGAGATGGGGAAGGCGGTGTTGACGCCGCATTCAGCGTTTTCGGATAAGACGAGTCCTCCGGAGGCGCCAAAGAGGCAGTCGATCGAGGTGAGGGCGTTGGTGTTTGATAGGGAGTGAGTCGGGGTTGGATATGTATGCGTATAATCGTGTATCGTGGATGGTTGTGTTATATGAATATGCACCGATATTACTCATAATGCCGCAGCAACTGTCGTCCTCGGGCTGTCACTCCATAGGGTGAATGGGTTGGGCGACTATGCTGCAGGCGCGACATGAGACGAGAGACCGCGCTCAACCAGTGAAGGTCGATCAAGAGGAGAGATGACAGGATAGAGTTTGGGCTTGTACCAAGCGTCAATCGGTTCACGCCCCAACTCTATTAACGAGGGCGCTCAAGGAAGCCTTGAATTCAAAGACTTTGCCGTGTTCGTCTTTGAGATGTCCCCGGGAATCCTAAAGGTTTTCTTCACGTGGTAGACCGAACCATGAAACCTTGATCGATTGACCGAAATACCAAGATTAGGTACCTTCTACTTATGCATTCAATGTTTCTCTTTCCTCTATGGAAGCGATGGTCCAATATGTCTTCGACAACGGTGGGAGGAACGCGTCGTTTGGAGGAGGCGACAAGAGTTAACAGGGATGGTTCCCTATCACGACAGACTGGAGATTCTGCCTTGAAGTGACAACTTTGAATACTTCAAGGCAACAGTGCTTTGTCGATCCTGGAAGGGCGCCCAACGTTGACGGGGGTTTGTCGACTCCAGGATACCGTCCCCGATCCCTGAGGTATTCGGAAGCCTCCCGAAGTTGGAAGCGAATTCCGCTGTCACAGGCTAAGTTCGTATCCTCGGGGCTAGAAGTACATATAGCTGTGCATCAAATTAGAACATGCGACTGCCGTTAACTGCACGATACTCGGATTACCTTGAGAAGAGAGTTGCACGTCGACTAGTAGGTAAGGGTACTAGTGGCGTCATGATGTCGGTAAAGTTATCCCACCAAAGCTGTGAGATAAGATCAATTGCCAATTTCTGTTCCTGGAACCGATGAGATTCCGGGAGAGGGAGAAGGAGAAGGACTCGTCCGCTTCCCAAGGGCGAACAAAGAAAGATGCCATTATAAGCGGCCGGACTGATCATTGGGAAGGCAGGTGATTTCCTCCGTTGTGAACGGTCCAGGATGTCTGGTCACGGACGAGGGACTCGGTGGCGGTGGCCGCATGATGGAGAGATGTCTGTTCGGATCGCTTATTCCTTGGGGACGTACTAAGTTTAAGTTGCACTCCAGAAATTAGAAAACCCCACCTTCTGCTCCCAGGATCTTGTGTTCCTTCCTCAACAGTACTAGTCCGTTTATGGAATCTTCAAGTTCGACCACAAGTTCTAAGACTCAGATCTGGGATCGTTTGACAGGACCAATATGATCATTATGATGATGTGGCCACCTTCTTCGAGAATTCCAATCCATTCATTTCCGTAGTACGCGGTCGTTCCGGCCCACTGAGTGACTGGCAATTTAGACAAACCCCGTACAAGGTGAGGCGGGGCCACGTCGAGTTCTGCGGGTGCGTCCGTAGTGCGTTCTCCACACAACCTCAATTCAGATGGGTGATTGCAATAGTCAACTTTGCATGGGCTAACTTGAAGTATAGTGCGGCAAAGTTGGGTTCAAGATTGGATTTATGAAAGCGCTTGCTCGGGCCCCGTGACAGCGGCTTCGGAATAGCCGCATCACTTCAAGTTGCTGTGAGGTTTCTACTAGTAGTAGGTCGTTCCTGTGTCGGTGATTAAATGAATGTGCTGCCTGCCCCTGACGGACCGGACGCGGGGGGACACATGATAGGGTCGGAGCGCGTATCAAAGGACCGGCAGGAGTGCAAACAAAGATGCTACATATGTGGAGGGCCAATTTAACATTCATGTCTAGAAATTGTGCACTGTGCGGCATACCTCCAAGGTGAATCTCGCGTTTGCTGATATCTTAACGGCATTCAGATCAAGTGGAAGTGGCTATCGCGACAGCTTTTCCGGATCCAAGATGGTGGACGCGAGTAAGTCGGTACGGCTTCCACTTTTGCACCGGATTCCCAATCGACAATGTGACCTTCGATTTGATGACTCAAAAGCGTCGTATTAGCTGACGTGAACGGCGGCGTATTTCACCGACGGCAGTACACGACCGTCACAGCTTATTGTCCAGTGTTGTTCGACTCCATTCCGGGACCTGTTCCGAGTGCTTGAAGGATACATTACGAGAACATGACCGGCCTATAAAGCTTGACACCGAGCCCAGCAGCCACCATCGAACTATACCTACCACTCAACCTCCTCCATCTCGCGATTTGAATTATGGCTATCGACGTGCTTGCTCCACGGGACATCCAGACGACCCTCAACCAGTATCACTCAACGGAAAGCGGACAATCGCCGTACTTTTACGTCGGGCCCCCACCTGAGGGTGTGCCACGGCACAATTCGAAGGTGGAGCCCCATCCCGTTGTCATCCATGACGCGCGGGGTAGACAGGAGGAGTTTGGACTTGAAACCAGTGGCTTCGAGTGGATGACATACCCTAGCGGGGAGAAAAACTTTTTTGACGAGGAGAGGATCAAGAAAGTGTACTATGCCGAGGTGGAGAAGCTTTTGAAGAAGCACGTAGGTGCAACCAGGGTGCATATATTCGACCACACCGTGAGGAGGAAAGCGTTGCCGGGTGAGGATGAGAAGGAGCGTGGTCCTCTGGTGAGTCTTGTGTAGACGATGTTACTGGCGTTACTGACATGGCGATCCCTTGTCTTGGATGTAGCACTTTGCGCACTGTGATCAAACCCCTGGCGCCGCGGAATACCGTATCAACCAGCTCTTCCCTGACGAAGCTGAGAAATTGTTGAAAGGACGATACCAGGTGATCAACGTCTGGAGGTCAGTTCGATGTTTGTGCTGCTATTGGATGTGTACTGACCACGCGTATTTAAGACCCATTGACAACCCGGTCGCCCACAATCCCCTTGCCTTGGCTGATTTCCGCACCGTCAACGTCGACACCGATTTGGTTGAGATGAAGCTGATCATGGCTTCCGGCGAAAACGTCATGTTATACGGTATCAAGAACAACCCAGCGCACAAGTGGTACTACCTGGCCGACCAGACGCCGGATGAGATAACTATCTTCAAGTGTTTTGATTCGGATATGAGCACGCCGTGGGTCACGCCGCATTCTGCGTTTCCGGACAAGACGAGTCCCCCGGATGCACCATCCAGGCAGTCGATCGAAGTGAGGGCGTTGGTGCTTTATGCAGATTAAATGTAGGATCTAAAGAAGCCTGAGTGTCGGGTAGATGGGAGCCCAAGCGTAGTTGTTAGTGTAGCATGGGCGTGCAGTCGCCCCGGTCTCTCAACGGGCCACGATGTACTTGTAATATTTCCATCTGGTTCTTTCGTCAATAGATGTCAAAGCTCAGATTTTACCTTACTTGATCATCGATCTTCTCCACACGACCTAGTCGTGGGCCACCATTTACCTCGTAAAAACCAGTCCCTATATTACCCCTGGTTCAGGTCTCCTGTGCGTGGTCGCGCCTGCAACGGCGGTAACCAACACGTGCGAGCCTCCAGGTTCTGAATCATCCATGGTGTATATTGAACGAATGCTTTACGCGTTAACGCGTCACCGTGCGAGTGGCCTTGTAGAAGCTGTGGTACAAAGTGGTAGCATTTCGAGCCGAGCCTCCGCGTCGTTTGATCCATGCAACCACTACGCGCTGTTACATGACTTTTCTAACACCATGTCGATGTCCGCGAGTCACCAGTCACCATTGCGAAGAATATGACCATAGGGTAGTAGTTCTTTTGTAGTCAGCTATCATCAAACCACTTGATAGTCAGATCATAGTAGTCGCGCGGCCGACTCGTACCTTGGTCGTGGTTGTGTGTGCACCTGAACAGATACTTTGAGTACTGAAGCGCTGAAGTACGCTAGTCGTAACTAGTAAGCTTACTAGTCGCATATTCCCACGACTAGAGACGCGTCATTCTGTTACTTGCAGCTGTGATTCATCCACCCACATCGCAATGTCGAGCAACGAGGTACTACTGAG
The DNA here is from genome assembly GCA_038090095.1 of Zangia roseola. Taxonomy (NCBI): domain Eukaryota; kingdom Fungi; phylum Basidiomycota; class Agaricomycetes; order Boletales; family Boletaceae; genus Zangia; species Zangia roseola. Next base: position 5,796 of record JBBPMD010000084.1, read on the forward strand.
AGAGGCAGAGTCGGTTACCGCTACCAATCCAAAGCGTGCAGAAGAGATCTATCAGCAGATTTTAGTTTCAGCAAGTATGTTCGTGTCATCTCAAGTCGTGCTTGGAAATCATATATATCCTTGTCAGCGTCGACAGCCTCTCCTACCGGCGATCGAGATCGGTCACTCCGGGATCAAGAGGGTGCCATGATCAAGCTCGCTGAACTTCACCGTGACCAAAAGTAGGTACATTCTCTTCTGCTTGTTGTTCAAAGCGTGACTCACCATGTGTAGAAATGCCAAAGGCTTGGCCGAGGTCATCACACTCTCAAGGTCGTTCATGTCGTCTACTGCCAAGGCCAAAACTGCCAAACTTAGTACGTCACATTCGGTCTCGCACTCGCAGTTGGTAACAAGTGATGTCTAGTTCGAACGTTGCTCAATTACTTCAATGACATTCCAAACAGTCGACAGGTTCAGATTGATGTTCTTACGGACAACATTGAGTGGTCCAATCGCGAAAAGCGTATATTCCTCAAGCATAGTCTTGAAATCCGCCTTGTCGGTCTGTAAGTGCACCAACAGAACATGCAGTCCTACTGTGGTACTCAACTTCACGGTTGTAGACAATTAGAGGCCTTGCAATACAAGGCCGCTTTAGCACGAATTGATACACTCTTGACGGAACTCAAGAAACTAGACGATAAAATGATCCTCACCGAGGTACACCTTCTTGAGAGTCGAGTTTATCGAGGAATAGGTAACTTTACCAAGGCAAAGGTATCTGTTTCACCTTTTCTCTCAAGTATGTCACTAAAAAGGATTGTACAAGGCTGCACTCACATCCGCCAGAACTGCTGCAAACTCGATATATTGTCCACCTCACCTCCAAGCCGCCCTTGACCTTCAGTCTGGTGTTTTGCATGCAGAGGACAAAGACTACACCACAGCATATTCATACTTCTTCGAGACATTTGAGAACATGACCGCTCAAGATGACCCAGCCGCACTCACTGCGCTTAAATACATGCTTCTGTGCAAGGTTATGCTCAATTTAGTAAGTTCATACACCGAAGACGTATGCCTCTTGTTCACCGTCGAGTAACCTAGCCCGAGGATGTTACATCGCTTTTAGCCGTCAAGCTCGCAGCCAAGTATGCTCAGTTGCGAGAAATTGAATGCATGCGCGCCATTGCGATTGCTCATCAACATCGTAACCTGGCAGAGTTCGAGAAAGTTTTACGCGATTACAAAGATGGTCAGTTTTTGATCTATCTTACACTATTGAAAACCAACACCCTCCCAAGAGCTATCGTCCGACCAGACAATTCGCTCCCACCTTGCCGCGCTGTATGATACCCTACTGCAGCAAAACTTACTCCGCATCGTCGAACCGTATTCTGTCGTCGAAATTGATTATGTGGCGAAACAAGTTGGGCAAAGTCGGCAGGAAGTCGAGGCAAAGTAAGAAATGGATCCCGGACTTTTTTCTCGCGACTCATGCTCTTAACTTGGATAGACTGTCACAAATGATTTTGGACAAGGTTTTCCATGGGGTACTGGATCAAGGGAGAGGGTGTCTTCTTGTGTACGACGTACCCGAAGTCGATGTAAGCACTATTTATCATCCGATCGCCTATTTTGTACTCACTTTAGGGCACTTGTAGAATTCCTATGGCGCTGCTATCGATACTCTCGAGCAAGTGGGTAAGGTGGTAGACTCCCTGTACGCAAAGGTACGTCTTGCGTTTACCTGTATTTCCGGCGCAATCTGATGATGCCCACGAACCGCAGACGGTGAAGATTGCATGATAGTTCTTGTATCGATAATGCTATTTGTTGAGTTGTACCAAATGGAATTGGTAGATTCCGTTCGATTTGTATGTTCGAAATAGTACGAAGGTCGCCATAGCCGTAGTCCCGGTCACCGGTCATGATCATTGGCCGTGTTTGCCAGCTACCGTGTTCTCAAGTTCTCAACCAAAATGGCGACTGAAGTTAGGATTTAGGGAATTCCATTGGCCGCGTGGCAGTAGGAACCTCTGCACAGCCTCAAGCTTTGCGTACTGGTTACTTCGTCAAAATCTTCCAGGTAAACGTCGGCTCGTGATGACAGGTACCTTATCCCTTCAGCGACAAAATGTTCGTGAAACTCTCATCAACATCGCAATTATTTCCAGGAGAATACACACTGCAATCGCCAGCACGAAGGTCACCTTGCAATTGCAGACAGTCAGCGTTTGGACACAATTAGACAAAATCGTCGCTACTTCCGGTGCCATGCTCGCCAAATTCTCGGAGAGCAACACACCCCTAGATCCTCGAGTCGAAGATTGGCTCTCTGGCAACGAACCGGATATGTGCTTACGGATATTGAACGACATGGAGAAATTGATTCCCACCGATCGCGGCTCTGGAGCTTCGTGGTTGCGTGTCGTTAACCGCGTATTCAACCCTACATGCGCTGACGACAAAATCAATGAGGCGGTCAAGCTCTTCAGCGACCTGGAATCCGTGTTTCATTTCTTGCTCACTCCAGAGGTTTGGTGAGTTGACATCCTGTAGTTGTGAGGTCGTTCACGACATTACCATTGGACCAATCAGGGATTACCATGGGACCACTGTTCAAGTGCAGCCGGAAACGGTTTCTGTTGTGGATTCAAGGGTCAAGCGACCACACTCCGCATGTTCACAAACGGAGTCAGTACTATGATATGACACCACTTCCAACTCTAATCCAGCTGTAGTCTTCCTCGCAGGAAGGAAAAAGCCAGGAAGATCGAGGAAGATATAGACCAGGGCTCTTCCAAAGAGAAACCCATTGATCGTGAGTGTATCCCCAGTGGAACCTGCCGAAATCCTGGGCTTGACATGGTTACTAAGCGGAGAAATTTGACATGCTCCTCCAATGGCTGGACGGCTTCAATTGTAATGATACATACGAGAGTACTAGTCGTCTGCGTCAACCGAGCACATGCACATGGTTACCAGAGACAAATCAATATAGCTCATGGAGGAATAGTAAGGATTCATTCTTGTGGTTAAATGGCAAACGTACGGTATCTGGATGAGCTGGTATTTTGATCCGTTACTGATACCATACGATCATAGCCGGTGCGGGAAAAACTGTGATAGCGTATGCTCCTGCTTCATTCCCGCAGGTCGAGACTGACTTCGTTTCAGGACCTCCGTGATTGATGCAATCAAGAAAACACTACAAGATGGAGAAAATATCGTGTTCTTTTACTGTGACTTCAGAAACGAACAAACCACAAGCGGGGTAGCTGTAATGCGTTCCATCCTCTGCCAATTACTGCGCAAGTTGCGCAATGGTACTGGCAGAGACTTGATTCAACTCGTCGATGACATGTTGGCGGAGAAGTCTAAAGGCACGTCGATCCTCAAGTATGCTGACAGTATCGCTTCCTTCGTGTCTCGTGCTGCAAAGCAATTCGATCATCGGCCCTTCATTGTCATCGATGCCCTCGACGAATGCCAAGATATCGAGAACCTCCTGCATACTTTCCGCAAGTTGACCACAGACAAAGCGGGACGCCTGTTCGTGACTAGCCGTCCGCTTCATGTCATCAAGGACAATTTCCATGGTTTACCTTCCATCTCTATGGACCAAATGGTAGCAGAAGTGTCTGGGGATATCAGGCTACATGTCACTAGAGAGGTTGAGGGAGATCGGCGGCTGAGGAAACTGGAGGAGAATCTGAAGAACGAGATCTGTGTCGCACTACAACGTGGAGCAGATGGGATGTAAGGACGAAGATATATTGCATGGTTTTTCGATTTACCACGGAAAATTTCTAGGTTCCGATGGATCCGGTGTCAAATTGACACCCTCAAGAAATGTGCGACTCCAAAAGACATCCGAGAAGCCCTTAACAGCCTCCCGAGTGGTCTTGAAGAAACTTATGAAAGAATTCTTCGTATAATTGACCCGGAATCGTCCGAGGGAAAGTTAGCCATGCGTGCATTGGTCTGGCTCGTGGCCGCATTACGAGCCATTGGGTTGGTCGAGATACTTGAAGCACTCTCGGTCGATCTCGGGTCACGACGGCTGGATCGTGGGATTGCGCCCGTGCACGGATCTGCTTTGTTGGACGTCCTAGGAAGTCTCGTGGTGTACAACGAGAAGACTGATATTTTGTGTTTGTCTCATTTTACGGTCAAGGTGAGGGTCTAATTTTTCTTGTTCCCACGTTCCAAAAAACTACCACATAGGAATACCTTGTCGGATCCCTTGTCCGAGCAAGACTGCCCATGCATCACATAGATCTGCAAGTAGCTCATGTGGACGTGTTCCGACTTTGTTTGGGTTATATCACCGCGTTGATCCGTCACCCGCAACTTTCTGACATTGACAAGGTATCCACTGATCAACAAGGGAATTTCTCGCCTAAGTGGTTTCCACTTCTCAATTACGTATTCATCCACGGTTTTAACCACGGGATGCATATCGAATCAGTAAATAATCTCATCTTGGACGACATGATGGCACTGCGATCGGATATGCTACAGCATCCTGTTGAGTGGGCACAAACTTGCAAGCTGATTCACTCATACGTCTCCCCGCTACCATGGCAATGGATCTCCCCTATACATGATTTCGTTATTTATGCCCTCATCTCTTCGCTCCCCGAGTCCTTCCTTCTTGCATTCCTTCGTCATGCACCCTTCACGGCATTCGATGGGACAAGCCCACTTGTATATGCAACGCACTTGGACAAGATCAAACACGCCCGGGCCTTGTTGTCGTGGGGAATTAATGTTCACCGCGCAGGCCTGGATATTCAATATACTCGCCAAATACGGCCGATCGAACTCGCTTTCTATCGTCGCCACCATTCGCTGTTCGATTTATTTCTGGTACGCTGGAAGGCACCTGTACCTTCGCGGTTGTTTTCCGCCATCTTTTCATCACAGTACCAGGACTACTTGGATCCATATATGCTTGTCAAACTTCTCCAGTGCGATGCATTTGCGGAATGGGTTGCAGAGGGGCGAGACCCTGAAATTCTTCTGTATGCGTTCAACAAGACGGAAATTCGACCATTATGGGGCGTAGAAAAACTTGTCCTCGCCGTCCTATGCAGGTTCGCTCAGGTCGGTTGTGACCTTTCTGCACCTGGTTCCTGGGGATCAATGCTGCGAGTCGCTTGGCATGCGGCGTCGCGGGGACATCTTACGCTACTATGGTACTTGTGCTCTCAAAGTATACCCATCCCTTCCAGGGTCCTTTTCAGTTTTACAATGGGGACAACGCTGATCAAGGAGCTTACCTCTCTGGGACTCGACGTGGGTGCCATTGTAGCTGAAGGAGACCTTGTGTTAGAGCGAACCTTCGGGAAGTGTCAACGTGGCCCCGGCTGTTGGATGACCGATTGTCCCTCATGCTCAAGGTTCCTGGGATTCACGCCGTTCCAGGTAAGATGAACGTTGATTATATCTACATAGGTCTCATCATTCTGTGCTTCAGCAATGTCCTATGGACATACTTATTATCGGCAGGGTAAGCGCTGGAAGAAGCTCCCTCATCAATGCGGTTACTGGTGTTCCGGAGGATTTCCCCGATTCTGCTCAGGCGTCCAACTGCCCGAGCCAGCATACCTTAGAAGTCACTTGTCATGCATCACTGTGGGCGAACATTCCACTCCAAATCTGGAACACCCCGGGTTTTGATGAAACAATGGATTATGAGCGCATCAAGTCCAGCATCGATGACTGGCTCCTCCGAGTGCGCTCGAGCCAAAGCAAACATGAAAATTCCGACCCAGCTTTGCCAACCACCCGAATCGTGTGGTGTACAAATGCATCAGACGTGGACGATCAGGCCGCCTGGCAACAATTTCGTGATGTCTATTGCGAGTTCCGTTCTAGACGATTTGAACATGTTCTGTTGATAGTCCACAACCGAATCACATCCGCGGGAGCTTCCAGTAAGTTGGAAGCCACATGTAAAAACAAGTTACGACAGTTGGGCTTTCCGAATGTACCTTTCCAAATTGTCCAAACACACCAGGAAGCATCCTCTTCCCAATTCGAGGGTGCCGGTAATTCTGGGCCACTAAGGCAACCTATACGCCAGGATGCGCTTGACTTCGTGGAGTTCCTCATCCATGCAGGTCGCAGGGTGAGTACTCTTTTCCACGGGAAACCATAGCCGTAGGCAACTGATCATACGCACAGTACCCCATCTACAAGTGTAATTGGGTGTTGCCTGGAGGGACCATTTGCGATCAGGACGTCCATCAATCCGATTTTAACGACCATGTGAGACACGACCATGACGGCCCGGCAGGTTCACGGCAAAATTTGGTGACATGCCGCTGGCTAGACTGTGGCGTCCAGATGATGGGAGAATACATCTCAAGACACGTACTGGAGCAACATCTACTTTGGATGTATGTATGTCCCCACTGTTTCGAGCAGTTTACCCGCAGGTATTCTTTGCAAATGCATATATCACGGAAACACCGACCCATATTCCCGTAAGTATTATTGTCCTCATTTTCCATGGTATTTCTGAATCTTTGCTCCAGATTCACCCAGTTTCTGAGAGGGGAAACCACCGCGCTCGGAGTTGGCAAATGTTTGGCCGAGTCATGATCAGTAGTACACAACGCAGCGCGAAACTGCCCGTGGAGGTGTGCCAGTACTATGCCAGTACGGCTTGCAGACGTGTTTATTTAACTCTCCGAAAAGAATGTGTTCGGAAATAGTTGGGAAATAGTAGTCAGTAAGATTGCAAGTCAAGTGTAGGATTACCTAATTCTGAAATATCAGTCTGAGCACTCTTCCGGCTACTGCCATGTCTGTATCAGATGCTGAGGCGCGCCTGGGTACAGAAGATAAGGATTTCGTCATAGTGGGTCGGTGAGGAGAACATCACTCATTAAATTGATCTATTCCCTGATCACCATGCGCTAGCCCGACAGCACGCGTGGTGTTACCATCTGCAGAAGACCACGACGATGGATCCGAGTATGAATCGGCCTACGAAGATGTGGAGGAGAATGAAGAAGACCCTCTCGAAGACCTTCCGGATGACGCAGACGTACGTGATTTATTGTTAATCTCTCTTCTGTGAACTATTACGAGCGCGTGTGTAGGACATAGAGCTCGTGCATGCCCGTGTGAGCTCACTCGCACCGCTACGCTTGCAACGCTTCGCGGGACATCTAAGGCGACTGTGCCTCCGACAAAACGCTGTGTCATTTCTCGATCCAGAGGTGTTTCGCCAGCTACAGAAACTGGAGGAATTGGACCTATATGACAACAAGCTCAAGACGGTCGATAATGCGCTGGATGGGCTACCATCGATGACGTGAGTTGTCGTCGTCGACGTCCTGAATAATGCTGATGTGTGATGTTGAAAGTACGCTGGATCTCTCGTTCAACTTGCTACGAAGTATGCCGGAAGTCCTTGCTCACTTGTCGACTCTCCAGACGGTTTATTTCGTGCAGAATCGAATATCGAAGATAACAGGCCTTGAGGCGTCTGTATCGCTCACGAGTCTTGAACTTGGAGGAAACAGGATCAGGGTACGCTAGCATCCTTGTCCGTTTTTATGTTCTGTGGACGCGTTCTTTGCAGCGGATGGAGGGACTTGACGCACTCGTCAATCTAGAGGAGCTATGGTTAGGAAAGAACAAGCTTTCGAAACTCGAGGTATGTGCATCGTCGGTGATCGTCGACTTTCCGCTGACAAACGTTGCCAGAACTTGGACAAGCTCAAGAAACTCAGGATCTTATCTCTCCAGTCAAATCGTATCACAAAGATTGAAAATCTGGAGCAATTAGAGAACCTCGAGGAGCTGTATCTTAGTCATAATGGTGTCGAAAGGATAGAAGGTCTGGAACACAATGTGAGTGGGCGTTGTGCGGTGTGAACATGGTATCGAAGATCTTTCCTCAGATAAAGCTCAAGACGTTGGACATTGGCACGAACTTTATCCATACGATTGAAAACATTTCACATTTGGTGTCATTAGAAGAACTATGGGTATGTGTGTCTTTGACAGAAAGATGTACGGTCGCTGAACGCCTTTCCCCCAGTTAAGCAATAACAAGGTTCCTGATCTGAATGCGCTCGAACCACAACTCAAGCATCTGGTATCCCTGGAGACGATCTACCTGGAAGGAAACCCCTGTCAACAATCAGAGGGTGCAAATTACCGGCGGAAGATTATGTTGTATCTCCCACAAGTGAAGCAGATCGATGCTACGTATGTTCTTGTATCATGATCTACTACCTCCGGATCCTGACCCCGAAGCCAGATATGCTAAGCCACTGTAGAGCTCCATATCATGTATATTTCCTAGCTTATTGGTTTTCGATATGCCGAACCCAGTCATAAACTAAACTTTTGTACGATATACGCGCCTTGGTACCACGCTATCATTTGATCTATCGGTCGTGATTGGTCGGATTGGTCGACCAATCGACCCCTTGGCATGGCGGTGCTCCCTATCATTTATCATTTAGGGGCTAAATCACGTGACTCGTTATTAAGTAGCTAACACAGTGCGCGTTACTTGCCACCTTTATGCTGAGATACCTAGGGCAAAATCTCGATGCCCCCAACAGACAAAGCGAAAGCTTCTGGCATCAGCGTCACCTCTTTCTTTGATCTTAAAGCGGAATTAGCGAAACAGTCGGACGAATTTACGAGGACGAAAGCAGCGGGCGGCTCGAAGTATGTTCCAGGTGAAGGGCGAACGCGGCCAGGCAAGGTACGTAGTATTCATTCCATCTTATTACCTTCTTCGACGCTCATGGAAGCACGTCCATATGGTACGCTCTAGAAACCGACCGTATGGACGCGATCAAACAAGGGTGTATACGATCGAGCGACGCGTGACGTAGAGCTCGAAGCAGTAAGCAAAGTGACGATCGAATCTGCGCGAGCGGCATTGGAGCGCAAGGCCAAGGTGTACGACAAGTTGATGAAGGGCAAGTCGGGAGGGCTGAACGAGAAGCAGTACGAAGCGCTGTTGGTTGACGTACGTGTCTCCTTCCTTCATTTTTATTGGGTGGTGGATTGGGTTCTGACGTGGATGGGTCAGTTTGATCAAAAGGGGGCTGAACACTACGAGTCGGATAGTGATGATGTGAACGAGTCGTTGACGGTTCCTACTAAACTGACCGAGGAAGATGTAAGTCTCTCCCCAGCAGGTCCTGAGCGTGCATGAAATTAATCTGGGAGGCAGGACGATCCCATTATTGAATACGAAGACGAATTTGGGCGTTTGCGGACTAGCAGACGATCAGAGGTACCACGACATCTCCTGCCCAAATCTCGAGATGAGGAAGACCAGGTCGATGACTCGTAAGTTGTGTATGTTTCCGTCATGAATTCGTTTTCACACGCGTGTCATGTATGACAGGGACGTTATCTGTGCGTATATGCGTCGGGACAGGTTACCATATGACTGATCGCTTTCACAGACAATCCTGTCAATTTCTTCCCTGTATACGAACCGTCGGCTGATCGCGTCAAGGCTGTAGAAGAGGAGTTTGCAGAGGAAAACAACCCTCTCGCCTCGCACTATGATGCATCAAAGGAAGTCCGTGCAAAGGGTGCTGCATTCTACCAATTCTCTGGAGATGAAGAAATGAGGAACAAACAAATGGAGGAGCTGAGAACAGCGCGTGAAGAGACGAAGAAGACGCGAGACGATCTCGGCGCGACTGATGTACGACCAGGTGAGGTGGAGGGCATGCGGGAGGAGAGCGGGTCGTCTACGAGCCGGGCCCTAGAGAAACGGAAGCGAGAGATCGAAGAGCGACGCGCCTTGTTAGAGGCGAAGCGCAGGAAGACAAAGGCGATACCGGAGGGGCCTTCGAATTCACCGACGCCTCCAACTACGTTTGTAGCCAGTGATCCGTTTGCGGCATTGGAGAAGGAGGCTGCTGCATCTACGTCACGGACGCCCGAAGTCGCGGAAACACGTTCCGAGAGTAAATACTCAGACGCCGATGCGTTCCTAGCTCAACTAGAGCAGGATATGCTCAAAAAGTGATAGCTGATCATGATCATGGATTTGGCACCTGGCATGGTAGGTTGTCTACGATCCTCTCTATGTGGTCTAGACTGAGACAAGCCTTTTCGCTTCCAATACAAGCCTCTCTGGACATCTCAATGAAAACCGCCCAGTAGCCTGTTTATACTCGACCACCCAAACACCCCTCGTTTGATACCTCCCCTTTAACGGTTCTTTTTCTGAAATCACATCATTCATGAATCTCTTTGCGGCCACGAGGACGTTGACGGCCGGCTTCATTGCTGTGGCATGCCCACAGTTTATCTGAACTTGGTTGGCATTGGGTTGCTTCCGGACGAAGGACAACAACTCGTCGATCGTCGAAAGCCACGTTGGAATCGAGCCCTCTTCGGGAAATATGATGGGGTCGTCTTCGTAGAGGGTGTCTCCCACGTACAACATGCGTTCTCCTGCATCCCATAGCGCTAGTTCGTCTGGCGTATGCCCCGGGGTGTGCAAGACGGTGACACCCATAGGTACCCGTACATTGTCGCAAGTTGCCGATATGGGATGAAGATGGGGAACAAGGATGGGTTTGTACGATGGTATGGGAACACCCAATTTGTCGCAGAGTGAATGACGAGGCAAGTTTTTGGGTGAAACAAAGGTAGGATCATAACCAGAGCATAGGATGGGACTGTCGGCCGCAAAGCCCTCGGCGCCAACTGTTTTGCATCGTATCAGGCACAAGAGCGCTAGGGAAGATGAAAGTGCGACGCACGAATGTGATCGTAGTGGCAGTGACTTAACGCTACAACGTACGATAAATTTCCGCCTGGGTTGAGAGGCATTCCTGCGTTATCATCCAGTGGCACGGTCTCGATGAACGTGCGCAGATCTTTGAGGTTGATGTCAGGATTATCTGTCCTCCCGCCGCATCCTGTATCAAGGAGGAGGATTGCTCGCGCGACGGGTACAATCTTGGCATAGATGAAGGGATGCTCCACCCAGATGTCGTCCCATTCTATGATGAGGAACGTGCTGGAGGTGAGACGACGGGCTTTGAAGGCAAGATGTGTTCCGGATGGAGTCTGTGAGTTTGAGACTTGGATTCGGTCTGCGTTGTGGTGGTCGAGGTGTTTACACATGATGGACCGATGGATGGGATATCAATCAATCACCCACATCCATGGGAGTACCATCAGATGGCATGAGAGTCTCCAAGACCCTGCGACCTTGTATCACATATGGTGAAATTACATTGTAGAGAACCGGTACTGATCCATATATCTTCCCATCGATGCAGTGGTTACCGGTAAATTTAAATCTTCAAACCTAGAGAACAAACGATGAGAAAACCGACGATCCTCCCCAGACATGAAGATCAATACCTTGAACGAACGACCGCCGACTCATTGAGTACCACCGTGCCAGGAGACTACGATTAACCTTGGCGTTGTCAACCCCCCGAGACGGGACATATCACAGCAACCTCTTCTCCGCCGCGCAAAAACACCGACGTCACCTCTGACTCGGGTATCATCTCCGCATTCACACTCCACTGACTGGTCTCGAGGACCTTGTCCAAGCCTGTATTCGGGTGTAACGCGACAAGGAGTGCGGTGAGAGATGCGAGTGGGAAAAGCTTGGGTGTCGATGCATCAGAGGCGTTGGGAAGGGCGACCTTTTGTTCAAAGAGGCCTGTCGATGTCGATGCTGCTGCAAAGTAGAGAACGGTGATGTGACGGGTTGTCGACGCCATCGGTGGAATTTGGTACGATCAAGAATCGATCAGGTACACAGTCAAGGACTGTCAGCCCCATGTGGTGAACATGTGTTTCCATGAGTTCAAATCAGTTCCTACATCAACGCAACTATGTATCGTGCATGAAACGCTGGAGACGAGATGAGCCGTGGAATCGAAGTCAGGCTTAGCGTTGTGCATTCGTGCCTTGTTGTACAAGAAAGATTTTGATTAGTTCCCACCGTGGTCGACTGCGGGATCCGTAGCCTCTCCTAAGCGGGAATCGGCACACCTGGAAACAAAAACACTAAAGAACATAGGAAACCCTCACGAGGACGTCCATTCACCATCTCAGAAGACCACACGTAAAAATAGCAGGTTCGTGCTGTAGTATTGTCCGACGGTAGCGGTTTGACGTGTCTCCATGCATACGGCTGGTCAGATCATCATGGCAACTGCACCTCACGTCGTGTTGTGGGGCGTTGAGAAGAAGCCTAGTGACCCGAGTCCGTCTGGTTTCTGCCAGAAACTGGAGAATTTCCTCAAATACGACAATATCTCATATGAGCTCCGAGACACGTATCCCTTCAGGGCGCCGAAAGGCAAGGTTCCCTATGCGGACATAACCCATGGCGGCAAGACGGTCACCATTCCCGATTCACATTTCATCATTCAGTACCTGGTTGAAAATGATCTCATCAAAGATCCTGATGAGCTTGCTAGCCTTACGGCAGTACAGAGGGGCAAGTCGAGGGCATTCCAGGCGTACATCGAGGAAGTATTGTACGCAGCCGTTGTATACGACCGTTGGTGCGTCGATGAAAACTACGTCGTCACAGAGCAAGATACCTTCAAAGGCAGCTCGTGGCCCATGCGACCGCTTCTGTCGTGGTTTATAAAGAGGAGGGTCACCGGAGTGTTGTACTCTGGCGGGATGGGGCGGCATTCGCCAGAGGAGGTGCATCGTTTGCAAAAGGAAGTGTTCGAAGCACTCGAGGCCAAGTACACCGAGAACAAGTACTTTCACGGCGGTGAACATCCGTCTCGCATTGACCTGACGGTGCACGCTTTCCTCGCGAATATTCTGACGACGGTTGGGAATCCGTACTTCGTGGGCTTGGTTGTGAAGAGCACTGCGCTCAAGTCGTTTATCGCAGAGATGACGGGTTTGTTGTTCCCCGAGTATGGAGGCTTGCTGGCAAAGGTTCGATCTGATGTTGATTGATGGGCAATTATTTATGTAAATACTTTTACTTAGATAAATATATCTGTGACAACGTGAGTTGTTATCTCGTCGTCGGCTAACGCTAACGTTCGCTCTTTCTTTACTTCCGTAACGGCCAAATCGTCCGCAACGGCCTTTTCGTCGCAATTCACGACGTTGGCGACCGTTAACATCGCCTGCATGCTCTTCTCCTTCTCTCAGACCTAGTGCGGGTCAATTACAACTGTGAGTAAGCTTCGAGAAGCTTACATCCTCCGACCCCTGGGGAACTGACGGAAGCGAACTACAACCACCCAAAATCCGACTCCCAGAACCGCATCGGCTGTTTCACCCATTTTCAAACCCTCACCGAACGGGTCGTCCTCGTCGTTCCGATCCCTTCTGCGAGGGGAAACCCTTACTTCACTCCTTCGTGTTCAATCATTCCACTTTCCACTCCTTCTACTTCTCGCACCGCGTTTCATGACGTCCCACAATCACAGAATACTGCGGAAGCGCGATGGCTATCTCCCACTCTCAGGCTCTGTGGTGGAAAGTGTCGCCACTGCCACTGCGTCTGCACTGGCCCAGAACCCGACAGCAGTCGCCAATTCCGACTCAACGCCCACAGGTATACCCCTCGTGTCTTCGTCTGCAATCCAGAATGCACCTGTGTCCACATCATCGTCCATTCCTACTACCAGCGCGATATCTTCTGCATCATCCGGCAATCAAATCTCACTGGGAACAGTGATTGGAGCCTGTGTCGCCGCACTCATCGCCTTCATTCTCGCCATCCTCCTCGCCCTCTACTGCTCCAAGCATCACAAAAAATCCAAGGTATACTCCAAGTCCCGTAATGCCGCCAACAACACATCGCGGAGACGTTCCCATTCGGAACTTTGGAAACGGATGGATGATAAAGGTAGTCAGAGAGGGCAAGCGCAGCCTATGCGGCAGCGTCCTCCATCTGGACCGCTCGGTGCCATGTTCCACCGCACAGTTAGCAATACTTCAGGCGAGAAGTCCTCCGAGGGGCACAATCGAGAAGAAGTTGGATCCATGCACCATTTCGCCAAGTATCACCCCGGCTTGGCTGTCGAGATGGCATCACAGGGCGCTACCGCAGGCGTGAACGACACAGTTGCTAGGCCTTCACCAGCTCTGCGTCTCCCAAGTCGTGGTCCAAATATGGCAACACCCCTTTCTTGGGATAGGGACACTGTTGGCGGAGAGTCGTACCTCTCAGCACAATCGGACCTGTCTAAATCTACTACTCCTCTCATGATGGCCATGGCAAAGTCGACCCCACCTGCCATGACCTCTTCTCTACATCGCTGGGAAAGTGCAGAGGTGCTGCATGCTAGTCAAATAGGCGCGGACTTTTCAGAGTCTGCAGAGCCTCACAATCCTTTCTCAGACAGTGCGAGCTCTGTCAGGAACATACCAAGAGGTCAAAATCCCTTTTTCAGTGGTCGAGATCACACTATCAGGCGTACATTACTTCCTAATCCACACGAAAACCCCTTTGCCGATGCCAACGCTACCCATGATTCAGCCACCGCGATTCAATCCTTGATTGCTGCCCTCGAGGTTCCAATGGACCGAGATGGCAATAACAGGATTATTTCTCTCCAGTCATCAGTCTACTCCCGCATGACTGGAGATGACGGTGACTCTACTATCGACTTTACAGCCTTTCCCTATCCGCCAACATCCCAAACCAAAACGCGATAGATTTATCTCCTGTCTTCAACAAATTGATCTCTGGACGTATCAATGCCATGTACGCATCTAACCTGTGCTTGATGCTTTTGTGTACGTATTTTTAATCATTATTCTTTCTTCGTTCTATGTTGTTGCTTTGATCCTCCTGGCATATGGCACACCATGGTCTGGTACTGGCCTACCTTTTTCCCCTTTCGTTGTTACTCCTTTCGTGGCTTACAATGTTGCCTCTCATGCTTTGTTTTTGTATGTGTGTGCACTACTACCTCGTCGATCACTGGATGCATGCAACCTGTTCTTCACTCAGACTCTTATTGTCCTTGAACTTGACGCGTCTGTGTCACCTTGCACCAAGCTATGCACGATGATTGGCTTACGGTACTCGAGCTCGTGCGTTTTTTTCCCCATTCGCTATCTCCCACAGATGACGGCTCGAGGACGTGATCGGCGCCACACGGTGCGCACATCCTCCATTTGCTGAGTTTAGTTCCTCCAGCATCATTCAAGTCATTTGCGGCGTTGATATATCCTCAACCTTACAGAGACAATAGATGGCGTGAGGCGCCCCGTCCGTGGTCTGGTGACCAGCCCGTACGTGCCTGTGTTCGGTTTTGTCGTTGACCTTGCCTATTGTGTTTGCTACATGTCAATCTCCATTACGTTGGGGGCCCATCAACCCGCACAATCGTCACCCATGCCGGCGTCCACAGGGGCACAGGGCCCACTTGACCACGCCGCATGCCAGCTTGTCCCAATTTTATTCCAGTAGATTCTTGACATGTCATTCCTGGGTTGTGTGTTACGGTTCATGTGCTACGGCAGATGGTCAGAAAAAGACAAGGTGCATGGCAGGAATGGGAATTTTTCGGCGGGGTCGTTCACACAGACCCTTTTGCCAAGGTGACAGGATGAACAACGATAAAAAAGAAGGACTGGGTATGGATACAGGAACAACTTGCGCCTTTTGATTTCTTCTCTCTCCCCACACTCCATTCCGCGGTCGTAGAATACAGGGGGTCTTGACCGTCTTTCCCCGCACGGTGTGTGCGCCGCTGGCTTTGTTTCATGTTTCTCCTTACACGTAGTCCACCCCGATCAAGGGCCGCGAGCAGCAAGTAGTCTGACTTGACAGTATTATGGCCAAAAAACTTCAGGGTCTCCGACGGACGGTCGTCAGAGCCATCTCCGATCCTACAACGTTCAAGTCGGAGTTGCCAGAGGTACATACCTGCCGTCTCTGCACCGCTATTATTGTCGACGACTGATGACCACCCCCCAAGAAATTGAGTGGGAAACCCACCCCCGCGCGAGCTCACACGGTCGCTGGGCTCGTGGATCAGTTACTGGAGGAGGTCGAAACGGCGAATGATTTTTGCATTCAGGATCTGATCGATCAGAAGAAGTCAGCTATGCCGCTCCGTCTGATCTGTACCGAAGATGGAAAACTATACGACCGAAATGCCATCGAAGCACGGTTCAGAGCGGAACATGCGCCTTTTTTCGAGCCCACAGCAGTGTCGTCCGACCCGGACACGATACGCGATGCCGTTGACAAGTCGTTTGCATACGTCATGTTTTCGCATCGATGGGAGATGATGGAGCCGTTGTACAAGGACGTCGAGGGCACGGATGTGTTCTCTCTCGCAGAGTCGCCCGGGACGAAGAAATTACAACACTTTTGTCGCCACGCACGCGAACGGGGGTTTCGCTGGGCGTGGTCCGACACGTGTTGCATCGATAAGCACAGCACATCAGAGCTGCAAAAGTCGATTATCTCCATGTTCAAATGGTATCGAAATTCGGACCTTACGATCATTTACCTCGGTGACGTGTCTGACAACTCGATCGAGGTGTTGAAGAAGAGTATTTGGTTCTTGCGCGGATGGACATTGCAGGAGCTCATTGCCCCACGTCGACTCTTGTTTTTCCAGTCGGACTGGACGATGCTGGTCACGTCCGATGATCTTCCCATCGACAACTACAAGGAATCTCCCATCTTCCGCAAGCTTATCACCGAGATCACGGGCATCGACGATGCCGCGCTCACCCACTTTGACCCCGCCTCACGTCAACCCAGCATTCGTCAACGCATGAGCTGGGCAGCGCGTCGCAAGACAACAGAGATCGAAGACATTGCCTATTGCCTCATGGGTATCTTTGACGTCCACTTCCCCGTCATGTACGGCGAAGATGACGGTGCGTTCACGCGCCTCCAGATCGAAATCATGGCCAAGTCGGACGACCCGTCGCTCTTTGACTGGACTGGCAAGCCAGGAGCGAACACGTTCCTCGCAGCCTCTCCGGCGTGCTTTGATCCATTCGCACCCCCAATCGTCGACCCTGTCCCTGTGACGATGCGGATTTCCAAGGCGCTACACAAGGTACCGTTCGTGCAGCAAGTCCAGCGGGGCATCGACCGTGTCAGCATCGGTTTGTTCAACTTGCAAGAACGCGTCGGCGTCAACGCGCAACACCCCGCCAACTACATGGCCGGTGCGAAAATCCACTGTCATGGACTCGAGTATGCTGTGTGGGACGTGGAGGAAACCAAGGCGATGACGGACGCGCGCGCGGCGGGGTATGGAGATAAGGTGTTCCAGTACCATATCATCACCGAGTCGTTGCACCCGATCACGGTGACCCTGGCGGAACCGATCAAGACGGGGTTCGGCATCGGACGGTTGCAGGATCGATATCTGTGTATATTCAGAGTGTGGGATGAGTCGTTGGCGACGGGACGGTCGACGGAGGATGATGGGAATCATCCGTTGCGACAACCGTTCGTGGCGCATTTGTTGATATCGAAACCAGGGGGGATATATAGGCGTATTCAGGTGAGGGAGCGGATCGTGGCCAAGTTGGCGCATCCGTTGGAATTTAGGATGATCGTGCAGCTTCGTACGCTGATGATTGAGTGATGTTGGTATCAGGTTATACCTTGTTGTACGCCGCCTGTAAGACTCATTTGCTTTGCAAGTATCGCTAAATGTATTTCCATAGATCGTAGTAATGTGGAGTCACGTGCAATGCCGCAACGGCACATTTCGGGCCGTGCCGAACAGTATATTGATTACATAATCACCGCCGACCGTTTTACGATCAACACCCTCATTAACTCATAGCCTCTAGATTCAAGATGACCCGCGGCGATAACTGCGAACAGTGAACGACATACTACGATCGATACAATCTTTGGAAAGTCGGTATCTAGACTTCCGGGTGAACAATGAGCTTCTTCCGAATTGCATCAATTATTTCACTTACGGTATTGTTATAGATAGCGACAAACGCCGGGCATATTTCTATACGAGGCTTGATATTACCGTAACTGCCACGCGGCGTTTGGCAGATTCTGTCGCTACGGCCTCCATACGTTCAAAGTTCAATCGCTCCATACTCGAATGTTAGGAGACAGTCGGTCACTCGCGAAAAACTCGCGAAAAACCCATCATAAACGTACAATCGTCGCTGGGCAGGGGTGGTGTCCCTGCCGCGCAACACTGATCATCGGTCCCGAATACGATTTATCAGCATCCAGGAGGTCCCAAATTCAAATACGGCGAACAGTCCCGCGGCCACTAAAGCCCGGTGATCGCCTTCGTATGACCACCCACTAGGAGACGAATCAATCCGCTCAGCTTGATACTATCAGCGTTTCAGTTGGGTAGCCCGCATACAACATATCGATGCGGCGAGGGGTGCCAGTAAGGCTTTGTGTACTTTGTACTCCCACGACACCGGAGATGTGCTACGTAACTGGGCCTGGCCGAAGGAGGGATCCGAACAAGATGAGCTTATGAATCGGGAGTAGTTGAAAAACAGCAACGTGTTCTTCCCAATCACCTCCACGGCGTTTTTCCATGCTGCAAGCAGCTCTTTTTTGCTTTGTCGCATCTGCTCTCAGGCTAGCTTCTGCGCTCGAACAGGTGCCACTTGGTTTTGATCCACTCTGGCAAGACGAGCAACGGCCCATTCTTGGAGGGGACGATAACGCAAATTGGAGCCTCCATAAACCTCCGCATCCTCATGCCACTGATCACCTCGTTTTCGAAACGGTGCGCTCGTTGCTTCAGAATTGGCCCAATACACGCATGAGAAATGGTTGGTGATACGTTCGTTCCTGACGACCCTTTACTGGGACGCTCACTGTTGTTTAGGGCATAACCTTGTACCGGGCACGATCCCGACAGGAACTATCATGTACTTTGCGACGATGGAGAACGAGGTACCAGATGGCGCAGAATGGCTTGCTATGGATCCTGAACATTCGTACTTCTTCTGCCGGGAGAGGTTCCCTAACCCCCCTCAGCCTGAGCGAGGATGCTGGTTCCATACGCTCGCAGTCACTCAACCCATCAAAGTCTTATATTTAGATGGAACCAGCGCAGCGAAGATTCCGTTTGGCCCATTGGATACCCAAGACCTTTTCTTATGGGGTGAAGCACGCTCTGATAAGTTATGGGATGAATGGGGCCGACTCGAATTAGTATGTGAGTGGGCAAGGGAAATCGGTGTGGACGGAATCATCAGGTAAATAATTATACCCTCCGATGTTGTCTTATATTGACCATTGCTATAGGATGGAAATGGCTTTGTAAGAGATCAATCTATCCGTGGCTCAACCGTTTTAACTGATTGGTGTTAGTGAGCTTATGCTGTGTGACTTTTCTTCTCACGTCGAACTGGTTTCTACTTCGCATCTGGCTCATCCGGGAAGCACTGAACAAATCCTCAGTGAGTTTTACTCGCTATGTATAACTTGGATGTTCTGAGATAGCTTTGCGCAGAGGGACCCATCGGGTCAGAGGTCACGCACGCAGGTTCTTGGCACAATTACTTCCCCGGAGAGTCGCGGATTCAACTCGATCTTTCCGCATTGGTATCCTTCTATGACACCCAGCTTGTGCCGTCACTGGTTCCCATTCGCGCCGGTCAGGAAAGATGGGATCATCGTGTGGCCAACTTGTCTAGCGAAGATTTATTAGCAGTGAAGTCGACCCTGAAGAAAAACTTGGCCAGACCCATCGGATCGTCGAGTGGTATTGATTGGGAGGCCCTCATGCATGTCATTTCGGACCGATTCCTCGACCGACTGGAATTGACACGCTATCTTCTGAATTTACCCGCCGCCAACCCGGAGGAAATCGTCGATCTCGCCAAGAAGGCTCAGACACAGCTCAGAGTCATGCTTAATCATTACCTCCATGTCGAAGCGTTCCCAACGGACTTGTCAGACGAGACCGCTTTGGACTGGGCAATTCCGATATACACCCGATGTGCCAAGCCCTTCACCCAACCTATGGAAGCCTTGCTGGACTCTATGACCGATTCGGAGAGATTAATTCTTCAAGCTATACGAGGGACCAACCGGGAGATCTGCAGAGTGGTGACGAAGATGTGGGTTGCCGGGGTCTATGCGGGCGTCGATGCCAAGTTCAACACCAAGGAATCGCTCGAGATTTCCATGCTCACTGACCTGCGGAATGCGTGGGCGGAGGACTTGAGCCTCCTAATGGGATGGCTCGACTGGAACGAGTGGGTCAAGTGTAACCCCGCCTGCAGTCCCGAGGTACGTCTATCGCGCGTCCCTGCGAACCTTATTTCATGACTGACGGATGGTTTACAGGAGATGTGTTGGCAGCCTACATGGCCTATCGGGTTTCCTTTGTTCGAGCGGCCCCCAATCCCCTTGCCAATCCCTACGAGAGAAGGGTGGCAGCGGCCACAGCCGAAATGCATCAGACTGGTCGACCCCTACGAATTTTGATTGATAGATTCGAAGTGAAGTGTCCTAATATTGCCGCGGTGATCGTTTCCCCCGTCGCTGACTACATACTCGGTGGATCTTGCCCATGTGTTCCCTCAGTTACATCATACTATTGCTGTGAATGTCTGTTGACTACTAATATATTTGACCTTGATATACCGATCGCCAGTGCGCGCATAGTATGGTTTCGGAGATTCACTCCCCAAGGTCTCATGAGCCCAGCACCATTTCAGCTGACCGCGGAGAAAGACTAGACTTTGGTGTTCCGAACTCATTCCAATTACATGCCGTCTGGTGGATGCATCAGTGGTACTGCTGCATCTGTTCATGATCTGGCCTCAACGCTTAGCCGGTTGTTGCCACAGATATTGGCAGAGTCCCTGTCTCTGTTGACTCCGAGTCATCCGCCGGAGCAAACGATACCCAAATCGATTGAATAGACCGACAAAAGGGTCAGAGCGCTACTATGCGTGCGAGGAGGAAAGGGTGAGGACGAGTTTACTATAAAAAAACTGTCAGACCATTCGAAGTCTAGCCGAGTCTGTCAGACGGGCGAGCGAGGATCACGCAGGGTGATATGTAAGAACTGTTGTATTCGGATTTGGCTCTACTGATGGTATCCTACGTAAGCCGACCCACCACCACTGCATCTCTAGCTTTCTCCTTAGTGACCGCTACCTGTAACTAGCTCACCACGTATCCATTCTTTTCTCTTCGCCTGGAACGGAGCGTCATCACGCAGACTCGTGACAAAAATCCCAACGTTCTTGCGCACAAGAGACCGATCCCGGAAATTAGGAAGGTACTCGCAGGTGTCTGTCACTGTCTATATACATACGGGTTCCGGTTGTGTTTCCCGTAAGACCCGTGGAAGACGGTCAACATGCTAGTAATAAGCAATCCGACTCGCAAATATTCACCGTCCCCGGCGCATCATGCCGGTTAGCGCAAGGCTGTGTCGCTGTCAAAGTTTACCGAGTGTCTGGGGGAGCCGAGATTACGTTCCACTCCCTCAAAGGCTAGTATAGGGCGCATCTGTCCTATCTGCCAACGGTTTTAAGAGAGCAGTAAAATTTACCCTGTTCTACAATGCTGAGATCAGCCCTTCTCAGTCTTCTCGCAGCAGCTTTAGCTTTGGCGCTCGGTGACCAAGTACCGTTGAGCTTTGCTCGCAGGCAGAAAAATTGCTATCGAGCTACTCTTAGTGACAAGAATTCTGCAGAATGGTGCCTCAACAAACCTCCGAATCCAAATGTCACTGATCACCTTGTGTTCGCCACGGTACACTCACTACTCCAACACTGGCCGAATAGTCGTATGATGAATGGTGAGGTTCCAAACTTCGACTTCTGTACTACCTTCATTGCATCGACGTTCGACTGAACGAGAAGTTTCCTCTAGGACATAACATCGTACCGGGCGTCATTCCCATAGGAACACTGCTCTTCCATGACTCTGCTCTCAAAGAGTTGCCACAGGGTCCTGAATGGGTTGCTACGGATCCTGAACATGCATATTTCTATTGTCGAGATGAACACGTCGAGTTCCAACAAGGATGCTGGCATCTCACGCTCATGACCTCTCGCCCCCTCAATGTTGTTTACTTCGATGGTGCCAGTGGCGTCGGGACCACGTACGGTACACAGGATACACAAGACCTTATTGCCTGGGGTGAAATACGTCCTAGCGATTTATCCTCTGAGTATTTACGGATTCAGGCCCTTTGTGAATGGGGGAACAACTTCGGTGTGGATGGCTTTGTGAGGTAAATAATTACTTCCTCCAATACCATCTTCTTGCACTAACATTGTTATAGGATGGAAATGTCCTTGTAGGTGGTCGTTTTCCCTGACTCATCTCTTACTGAGTGGTTTCCGTAGCGAGATCATGCTGTGCAATTTTACCTCCGGCATCAGAATTGTCTCCTCCACAAATCTAGAGCACGTAGGAACTAGGGAGCACGTTCTCTGTGAGTCTGGCTCACTTGGGTCGTTGATTGTGACATTCTGAATGATTTCGGACAGCACATTGGAGTTCTGTGCTTGCTGAAGCACTCGTCGCAGGCTCTCGGCACAATTGGTTCCCTGGAGAAACGCGTGTCCAGCTCGATCTAGCTCGATCGGTCTCATTTTATGATACTCGGCTTGTGCCTTCACTGGTTGACATCCGAGCCGGTCAAGAAAGGTGGGAGCACCGTGTACAAAACGTCTCTAGCAAAGATCTATCAGCGCTCAAGTCCCGACTGGAAGAAAATCTGCGTGGACCCTCGGATCCGTCGAGCGGAATCGATTGGAGAGCGCACCTCCATGTCATAGTTGATCGATTCGCCGATCGGCTGGAACTGACTCGCTACTTTCTGTCCTCACCCGTCACGGACCCGCAGGAAACCATTGATCTCGCCAACAGAACCCAAACCCAACTCAGGATCATGCTCACGCCTTACCTTCCTCTCTCCGCTGTCCCAACGAACCCATCGGACGAGGCTGCGCTGGACTGGACGATTCCGATATACAAGGACTGTGCCACGACACATACATCTTTCACGGAACCCCAGTTAGACCTCATGACGGAGTCAGAAAAGCTGATTCTACAGGCTATCCGAGGGACCAGTCGGGAAATTTGCCGTGTGGTGACGAAGATGTGGAGTGCCGGCGTCTATGTGGGCATCGACGCAAAGTTGAATGCGAAAGAGTCATTCGACATTGCTGAGATAACTCAACTTTGGAATTTGTGGGCAGAAGACTTGAACCGGCTGATGGGATGGCTCGACTGGAGTGTGTGGGCCAAATGCAATCCTAGTTGTCATTCAGATGTGCGTTTATGTTCGTTACGGCGGGTTGTGGATCTGAGGTGCTTACTTGTTGACGACTGTTTTACAGGAGATGTGTTTCTTTGATTTAAAGCCTGCGTTGCCCAACACTGATATTGATGGGCCACAAGGGGGTTTTACTGTACGAACCATGGTTGCAGGGGAGATATCGAACGTTGTCACGCCTAAACCACGCGGGAGTGTTCCACCGCAGCCGTTTTGTATAAAACGTATCTAACCCCTATGAGGAGGAAAGATTCAGTGAAAGCGTCTTTTGCTCGCGGTGACGATCACGATAAATGGTTACAAAGTTCTTCAGCATGTCAAACGACCTAGTTCGCGTTGTAGCAGTACATATGCCCTTCAATTGTTTGACTATTGGTGTAGAGGGCGACGGGCGTGAACCAAGGTTTCACTTGATTGAAGGTACACGCAGCGGTACGGCCACGTTATTGGCGTTTACACATACACATACGATTCAGATCTACAAGCTATATATGAACCACGCACTGCGATCACCTAGACCCTCAGGCTCATCTTCCTTCTTCGTATGCAGTCTCTTCTTTGCCTTCAAACGATTCTGTCGCGTCAGGTAGAACAAGTTAATCCCCGCCAAGATCACTGAGGTGGCAGACATGACGATGAACGTGATCATTGCTGCTGCGTAGTCGGGGGCCGGCGAGATATATCCAAGAAGCCAGGTGGCAAGAACACCACCAAATTGTGCAGCGACGGAAAACGCGGCCAAAGCGGCGGCGCGTCGAGCGTGCGGCGCCACGTTGTTCGCTATCCATGTTATTGCAGCTGGCGTCGAGCCAAAGACGCCTGCCGCCCAGAAGAAGAGGGCCCCATAGCGCACGTGAGGCGATTTGCTCGCTGAACACGGACATCAATAAAATGCACACCCAATTTGATGAGTAGAGGAAACATACCGTAAAACATGGTAGCGGCAACCATCTCCAGAAGGGCAAAGAATATAAAGATGTAACCACGACACCGATAGCGATCCGCTATGATGGCCGCGATGACGGACACTTTTGAGCGACCCGACGTTAGTGAACGACGACTAGATCCTTGTTGAAATACGTACACACAAAAGTAGCCGCGACTGGAGGCGTGCTCATCAGCTGAGCCTGGTTACCTTTATATCCGAGACTAACGACGATGGATGGCTGGAAACTATCACGATGGATATCAGCGTCGAAAAGAGAAACCGACC
This sequence comes from Zangia roseola, assembly GCA_038090095.1. NCBI lineage: Eukaryota > Fungi > Basidiomycota > Agaricomycetes > Boletales > Boletaceae > Zangia > Zangia roseola. The sequence continues at coordinate 30,243 of JBBPMD010000084.1, forward strand.
GATGGACTCACAAGACCATCCCGTAGAGTATCGTACCTAATAACATAGGCGTCAGTCGAAATGAAGCCAAAAGAGAAAATGCACTTACCTCCGAGGAATGAATTGATGAAGAAGAGCCACACATGGGGCGATTTGGCTGCTCTGATCACTTCTATCCAACTAAAGTTGTCCTTGGCATCGTTCTCTGACACAGAACCGGCATGCTTCAGGGTGGACACGACATATGCCCGTTCTCTCTCCGTCAAAAACCGAGCCTTGCCGGGTGAATGAGGAAGCATGAAAAAAGAAATTATGCCGAAGACGACGGTAAATAAGCCTTCCTGTCAAACCCCGATGAGTACCGTTTAGTAAAGTAGTCGGTGTTCAATGTACCAGAATGAATATCCAGGCCCAACCCGGCTTGCTACCCTTTCCATCCATCGTGCCAATTGCTGCTGCCAACAAACCTGTGAACGATGCGGAAAATGTTGCCGCCACATAGAAAACCGTGATGCTGGTGAAGATGTCAGGTTATGTGCTGAAATTCTGACTTGGGGTTGGTGCGCACCGTTTCTGTAGCATCATTCGAGGGTAGAAGAAGGAGAGATACAACGCAATTGCAGGGATAAGACCACCTGACTTAACGGTGAGCAGCGAGATTGAGATCCCGGAGCATCCTAACCTTCAAACAACCCAAGAAAGAATCTACATGCCAACAAACCAGAATAACTGTCGACGACACCTTGAATTTCAGTGAGCAAACATCTGATCCCGGGATAATAGTCGCTCACCTTGACAGGCAGCAGCTACACCCCAGAACGTGACCATAGTGGGAAGCATAATATTGGGTCCTACATACTAGCGTCAGAAGGTATGAGTGTCTGTACTACCATTGGATGATGTTATGATTTACCTTCAAAGCCAGAGTGGATGGAAACCCGATCAAAATAAACGGGCTGTTTGGTGATAAGCTGGCGCTGAAGACTCAATCGGCGCACGTACACGTAAGTCACGGTCAAAGCCACTGTATACTATGAGTTGGTTAGCAAGGAAGCGGACTGCCAGAAGCGCCCGACATGCCTGGTAATTTGATAGGTGGAGTGATTTCTGCAAGCCAACTATACGCGCATTCGCGATGTTGGTCCTGTCCTACACATCATTTACACTTCAATCACAGAACATGAAAGTCCAACCCATACCACAGCAGCAAGGAGAAAGAAGGCGGTACACAATGGAATGATCCATCTATCAAGCTTCTTCCAGACAATCTTGTCTAGCGCAGCGTCCTCGTTCTGAAATGGCTCTTCCTTCTCGGGATCACCGAGGTCATTTGTATCATGTGAAGGGGGATTATAGAGGGATGCCTCAGATTTCGCCATTGTATACCAGAGGGATGGCCCGGATAGGGAGTTAGCACCAAGCTTTGAGGTATATATACTCACCAGTTAATCCCATGACTGGTGCCCTGTATATCGATATTGCCAAGTAAACTAAGCAATAGTCCCAAGCCGAGGAAATTCGGGTGAACATAGGAAACAGGAGCTGAGGCTGCAGCGCGACACCTAGTATGTGCTTTCCTAACTAAGCACTAATAGCAGGGTTGAAGCGCTACCAGTACTTCTCCATTTAGGATGCCACGTATAGCTGTCATCCTGCCACACGAGGGCCAAATGAATGACGTTGGCTCATGGCTAGCTGCGTTCCTAGGTGCCTACGAGGCGTAATGTACGACAGTTGACGGTGGCAAGTCGTGGATTTTGCTCCCATTTCCGCGGTCGCTGTTCACATACAACGTTACGATCCAGATACGCGTCGCACCCCGTCGGATTTTAAGAGATATACCTGTCAGAATTACCTCAATGTGGTGAGAACACAAGCTTTCAAAGGACAATCTGTGCAATGTAAGAGCCAACCGTGGAGTTCCAGGCACAAAAAAAAGTTTGAAGTGAGTTCGTAACTGATGAGCCGATACAAACACGACTCACGAGCCTCAGCACCGACATGATCTATCGTAGTATGTCTGCTACGGAAAGTACGTAAATGCTAGAGAGATTTGGCCACATATCTGCTCGGTAGAGGGAGTACCATGCGCCCGTAGGCAGACCTTCAGGAACACAGGGAGACAGTCGTCAGTTGATGGATCTGGCGTGTTCAGTAAATCCGCACAGGTACTTCGGAGGGAACATTTTTCCCCAGACTGAAATTTGTGAACCATTTAAATTTCAAAAACACTATCGTCCTTTTGGAAAGCAGGTGGAAATACTTCCGAATGAGCGCCAGTGGTCGCCGAGACTCGCAGTGACTGAATCGTAATGCTAGGTCCGAGGTAAGCGTGTATGTCGGGACGTCCAGGAGGTCGGTGCTTCAGCCTGCGTGTCGACAATCGAGTCCAGCCGAAAATTTTCAGAACCTTCATCAGGGAAAAGTCAGGATGGTGCTAATAGATTTCATAGTATTATAAAACCATTGGTAAATTGTGAAAAAATGATTATAGAAGGTTATCCCGATCTTGATTTTTCCCTGATGTTCGTGTCAAGAACAGGATGGCGTCCGAGTCAGCCCACTTTGGAGTCGAAGATCCCATGAAAAATAATAGATAAGACTGCTACAGGAGAAAGGACAAATCGCCTCGGGGAGTGATGGTAACCCAAACCTGGCGGAATTCGGATGGTGTGAGGTATGTATATGAGGCCTTGAGGGACAGCGGGTTGCGTCTGACGGGAGGCCTGGGCTGATTCAGAAGCTAGGTGAAGGCGCGGAAAAGGCTGTCTCGAGTCGTTGAATTTGGACTGCGGCCGCTATGCTCAGGCATGCCGCATAAGCACACTCGGCCAATAGGGTAGCTCAGAATTGAGAACGGCTGTCGTTTTGGGGCGGTTTTGAATTCGTGACTTCGCTGGTAAGTGTGGCGTGAACGTCGGCTACAATGTTTGAACTTCCATGGCTCTGAGAGTGGCAACACTGTCTCAACTTGCTTTATTGCCCGGAAGGCCGGCAAGCAGCTTTTTTTGCAGGCAACAACTTGCAGGCAGGACCTGCCGCCAACTCCGTTGTTTGGGACCCCTCGTGATCCATGGCAAGTTCAATTCGAAGTGGTGCGGTGAAACATCACAGTTCATTCGTACGCAAGTTCGGTCCTTCGACGTGGGTGCTGATTGATGCTGACAGCTCTCCGGGATTAAAGCGTTGATGACTGTGTCATATGTCGCTGAGTCAGTCAGTGACGAGAATACACGCGATCACTGATCGTTATCAAGCTCTTTTCGTTTTCTGCTACGATGCGGCGCGCAGTTCTTGTCCGTCTCGGTCTTCTTTCGTTAGGTTCCGCGCTCTCTTATAGTCATCGGGAGCAAGAAATCCATCTAGGTGTTCTCGGCAACTCGGAGGATTCCAAACAATGGAGCTTCGACAAACTCCCAAATCCCAACGCTACTGATCACCTCGTATTCGATACTGTTTACTCGCTGCTTCAACATTGGCCTAACACGCGTATGAGAAATGGTGGGTGGTCTGTTAGCATGCTGTGCTTCCACTTGCCCCAGGTCAGGAGACTCAGCTAGGTTTCACTAGGTCATACCATCGTACCCGGCATCATTCCCAAAGGAACACTTTTCTATCATGGCACGTACCACAATGTGATTCCAGTGAATCCAGATTGGGTTGCTACAGATCCTGAATTTTCGTATCTCTTTTGCGGGGAACCCGGAGAAGTGGTGCCCAATCATTTTCAAGAAGGATGCTGGCACCTCACGCTCGCGAGCACTCGACCTCTCAAAGTTCTGTATTTTGATGGTAGCAGTGCTGCAAAAACCTCAAACGGCACATTGGACGCGCAAGACCTTATTATATGGGGTGCCCCTGGTTCTGGTGAACTACCGGAGGAGGTTCTACGTATCCAGGACCTTTGCAAGTGGGGAAAGAAATTTGGCGTGGACGGCTTTTTGAGGTGAGACATTTGTACCCTCCGATAAGACCTTCCATTGAACATTGTTGCAGGATGGGGGTGGCTTTGTACGTACTTGCTTCTCACGACTCCGGTGTCGCTAATTGGCTAGCTTTAGTGAGATCATGTTCTGTGACTTCACATCTGGCTTCAGTGTGATTTCCTTCTTGAATATAGTACGACAAGTTGGAACAGTAACGGCAGGCTGTAAGTCTTTATTCATTAAGTAAATCACTCGCAAACTGATGGATTTCCTATAGCGGCACTGACGATGTTCGAGACAATTCACGCTGGATCTTTGCATAACCACTTCCCAGGGGAGACACGGGTCCAGCTGGATCTCTCTGGATTGATCTCCTTCTACGACACGCGACTCGTGCCTTCGCTGGTTCCCATTCGAGCCGATCAGGAAAGATGGGACCATCGTGTGGCAAACACGTCTAAGGGAGACTTATCGACCGTCAAGTCGCGGCTGGAAGCGACATTGATGAGACAGGCGGATTTCTCGAGTGGAATTGACTGGAGGACTCATATTCAAGTCATAGTTGACCGATTCGCTGAACGTCTCGAACTGACACGCTATCTCCTGAACTTGCCTGCCATGGATTCGCACGGAGTCATTGATCTCGCCAACAAAACCCAAACCCAACTCAGAGCCATGCTCACGCCTTATCTCCAGATCTCAGCCGTCCCACCTGATCCGTCGGACAAGACGGCGTTGGGCTGGACAATTCCGATATACAAACACTGTGCTAAGACTCATACTTCCTTTTTGGAAACCTTTCTAGACTCCATGACTGAGTCGGAGGAACTGATTCTTCAGGCTGTGCGAGGGACTACCAGAGAGATTTGCCGTGTGGTGACGAAGATGTGGGCGGACGGGGTCTATTCAGGTATTGATGCAATGTTAAACACAAAGGAGTCCCTTGTCATTGCCGACCTACGTCGTCTTCATAACACTTGGACAGAGGACTTGAACCGGCTGATGAAGTGGCTCGACTGGAGTGTGTGGGTCAAGTGTGATCCTCTTTGCGGTCCTATGGTACGTTTGCGCAGTCTCAGAGCTTCCATGTCGATCGTGACCTGTGGATACGGAACAGGAAATATGTTATCTACCTACGTGGCCTATTGGGTTCCCTGATGCTCCGAGCAACCAGATGCCATCCCTGTTTGACCCCGATATACCCCAAGAGAGACTGTCTAGCTTCACCTCGAGGGATACGGTTATGGGAGGCCTTATCGGGGAGGTTCGGAACACTTTCAAGCCTGAGGTAGACGAGTGGATCCGCCCGCAGCCGAAATGCATCGACCGGGTTGATCCTTATGGGTTTTGATAAGTTGTTCGCGGAAGGGTATCATGTGCAAAAGATCAGTCACGGATGGCTTGCATGATACCCAGACTTCTACATATGCCTATCTTCTGTTCGAACCAAGGGTCGAGTGGATACATAACAAGGGAACTCGGCTGGTGGATCATTTTGTACATATTGTAACGTTTAGATATGCCCTGTGTCAAAAATCAAAAAGAATCCTGTGGAATTGTATATAAGTTGGTGATTTTGTGTTGTGGGCGCCAAATTACGAGCCTCGGACTACTGTGGGGAGTTCTGACGGTCTCTATCGTGTTGTCCCGATGGTGTCGTCGATGTACGCCACCGACGAGCCACCACTAACTCCCCAAGTGTTGACCCACCTACTCAATGGCATCGATGCCCGGGAACACGCTCTTCGGCCAGTACACAGTGCCCTCGAAAGTCAGGCGCGGAACAAAAAATACCGTGACAGATCGGCCGACCGTATCACAACATCATCGTGCACCGGTATCTCCAAAAAGATGTGCATCCCCGAGGGATCTACGATCAGGGCTCATGACCATGAGCCTACATATACATACTGGCAAGGGACTTGAGGGACAGTGATTGAGACCAAATTGAGACGATGGTCTGCTCAGTCAGCATCACCGAACTTGTCATCCCGGTCCTCAGGCTGGCAGTCATGTCTAGATTCGGATGGAGTCAGTCGAGGAGCTTGCAAGCGCCGACGGGGCCCAGCCTTCTTAAACGTAGTACCTTAATCCTGCTGCGTGCCCTGGGTGCCTCCACTGAACCAGAGAGGCAACAAGTCACTTCAAGGAATATCCGTAGACAGTTCAACATATTACATAATGACGCATCTGTGACTCGAGGAAGCGAAAAGAACCATAGTATCCGATCTAGAAGTTGAAACCGCATAAGCGAGCTCAACCTCAACCTTTTAGGTCCCTCATTTAGTTAGGCCAGGTTAGTAGCCCTGAATATCCATTTTTGCCAACCCATTGTCCAATCATAGTTCTCAAAGGCCCACGGAGAGTCGTCAAGCGATAACGTAACAATAACGTTGTTCTACTACTTTGTAGATCTGAGTCCGGATGTCATCACTTACCCGCGTGCTAACGAATTGGAGTGTAGTCTCCCCGGGGTTAGCGCGTCGCCGGTGGCACAACTACTAGAAGCGACGCAAAACTCTGATAATACTGCAGGCGCTTTTCAACCACCAGCGGTGTTGTGTGATGTTGCTTTTTCACTTCATTGCGTTGCCGCTGATCCTTGCGCTCGCAGCTTCTGTTCATCAGGAACGAGATCACCACTTAATCACTCTCGGCGACCCAGAGCATTCCAAAGAATGGAACTTCGACAAACTCCCAAATCCAAACGCTACTGATCAGCTCGTGTTCGATACCGTGCACTCGCTGCTTCAACACTGGCCCAACACGCGTATAAGGAATGGTAGGTGTACATTCGATTAACGTGTTTACCTCGTTTTAATGCTGGAGACTCTACTATGTTCCACTAGGTCATAATATCGTACCCGGTACCATTCCAAAAGGAACGCTTCTCTACCATGGCACGTACCACAATGAGGTACCATCGGGTCCAGAATGGGTTTCTGTAGACCCCGAACATTCGTATTACTTTTGCCGGAGGCATAGAGTGAAGCCTGATCATATTAGAGATCTCGAAGGGTGTTGGCATCTTACACTCGTAGCTGTTCGGCCCCTCAAAGTCATATATTTCGATGGCACCAGTGCTGCCAACATTCCGTACGGCACGCTGGATACGCAAGACCTTATTGCGTGGGGCGAAACACGTTCTGGTGATTATTCAGAGGCGGCTGCGAGGATTCGGGACCTTTGCAAATGGGGAAGGAAGCTTGCTGTGGATGGCTTTGTGAGGTACGTATTACTGCTTTCTCAAGTGTCCGGCTCTCAGGCTGAAACATTATCATAGAATGGAAATGGATTTGTGGGTGATCACTTTCCGTATGAGTCACCCTTGCTAATGGCCAGTTTTAGTGAGGTCATGCTCTGTGACTTCACATCCGGCCTCAGTGTGGTTTCCTTCCTAAATATAATACGTCCAGACGGTGCACCACTAAACATGCGTATGGTTTTGTTTGCTCGATCTATTGTTTCACACAAACTAATGATATTTTGGACAGCTGTGGACACGTTGTTTGAAACCATGAATGTTGGTTCTTGGCATAATCACTTCCCCGGCGAGACGCGAATCCAGTTGGATTTATCTGGATTAGTCTCCTTCTATGACACTGAACTCGTACCCTCACTGGTCCCCATTCGAGTTGGCCAGGAAAGGTGGGACCATCGTGTGGCAAACACATCCGAGAGAGACTTGTTGGCCGTCAAGTCGCGGCTGGAAGCGACATTGACAAGACAGGCGAATTTCTTGAGCGGAATTGATTGGAAAACTCTCATCCAAGTCATAGTTGACCGATTCGCTGAACGCCTCGAACTGATACGCTATCTCCTGAACTTGCCCGCAGTGGCACCGGAGGAAATCATCAACCTCGCTAACAAAACTCAAGCTCAGCTCAGAGTCATGCTCGTGACTTATCTCGAACTCTCAGTCGTCCTACCGGACCCTGCGCACAAGACGGCCTTGGACTGGTCAATTCCAACATACAAGTATTGCGCCACGACTCATACTTCCTTCATGGAATCCTTGCTAGGGTCTATGACCGAGTCGGAGAGACTGATTCTTCGGGCTATCCGAGGAACGAGCCGAGAAATTTGCCGCGTGGTAACCAAGATGTGGGCCGCTGGGGTCTTCGCAGGCATTGATACAAAGTTAAACACAAAGCAGTCCCTTGACATTGCCGACTTACATCGCCTGCACATCTCTTGGACAGAGGACTTGAACCAGTTGATGAAATGGCTCGATTGGAGCGTGTGGGTTAAGTGCCATCCTCCATGTGGTCCTACGGTACGTTTGCGCTGCCTCTTGGAATTTGCGAATTCATCGTGACTGGCGAATACTGAGCAGGAAATGTGTTATTTGCCTACGTGGCCCGTAGGGTTCCCCAATAGCCCGAATAACCAGCTGCCGTCTCTTTCGGACCTTAACGCACCACAAGAGAGATTTTCCAATTTCCACCAGTATACTGTCAAGAACATCGTTGCGGAGGAGGTTTGGAACGCTATCAAGCCCGACCCACGCGAGTGGATCCGGCCGCAGCCAAAATGCATCAACCGGGTTGATCCCTACCAATTTTGATAAAGCACTGTTGGTCCGTATAGGTACGAATCCTACTCGACTCCTCGTTTCTGGAAAGGCACCAGCAGATACGGAGTTCTGGGTGCCATATGCAAACCTCTTATATGTACTAAGCAAGCATCACTGTCCAATGCCGATTTTGGAGTGGCACATCAAATGGAAGCTGAGTGGCGTTAGAGTGACGAACCTTCATATCAATCATGGGCTTTCTCAACGTCGAGGGTCAAGTCCACCCATTGTCAATACATAAAGGCGAGAAATTATTTTTGGCCCTCACGATTGTTGTGGGTTTGAGCGGTCGCGCTGCGGCCCTCCAATCATACGCACAGGCTCAAGCGATTAAAATGAAACCTTCATGGATATAGCTGCATCAATGACACAGATGGATCATGATCGTGCACCTGCGAACGATCACAGATTACTCAGTCGAATAGACAAATCGACGTGTACTTGTAGACCCCGTCCTGTTATTTGACTTAGCTGTGTTATCACAAAAGTTTCAGCACCTTTATCTGCGCTCGAGCGGCACCCAAGGAGCCGGATTTCACAGGGATATAGTTATTATAGGCGAAATTCAAGGTTATGATCACGCCGCGTTGAACATTGAACAAATGATGTTGAGATCTGGCTAGCGCAATCGTCCTGACTCAGATGAGGTGAGAAGGCGATACGATGGATGTCATCACCTGTCATGTCATACGCCCTTGCTATGGACCGGAGTGAAAAGCACGTCTTCGACCCAAAATGCAACCACGCCTAGCCAATCCCATGGCCTGTTATATTGGAGAGTCTTGAAGATATATCGTCCCCGCCGCGAAAGCCTGGTGATCAGGCTTGGTGCACTGGCCTTCCACGTCCAACATGTGAGACAAAAATCAGTGGGTCTAGCTCATTTGAGAGTAGTATTCCACGGTCCTCGACTCGGGGGTAGGTGAGTTCCTTGTCGCATGAATCACAGAGTGGCCCAGCTGGCATTTCGTATTCTTGTGCCGAGGGCCGATGATCGGGCAAACTATTCCCAGTGGGTCGAAAATGATGGTTCGGCGTAAAGAACTCGGCTTATTAAATAAATACGGTGCTTCGTACTAGACACTCATATACTCATAGGCCGTTTCGCACTGTAGCCTTTCTGCGATGCTGCTGCCAGCGCTTGTCTCACTTGTGGCTTCAGTCCTCCTCGCCCGCGCTGTCCAGGTGCCGTTGGGTTCGCCTTTCCCTTGGCAAGATGAGTACCTGGCCATTTTCGGTGAAGAACACCCAGCAGGATGGGATCTCCTTCAACTTCCAGACCCCAATGCCACTGACCACCTCGTCTTCGATACGGTACATTCGCTGCTTCAACACTGGCCCAACACGCGAATGAGGAATGGTAAGCAAATCTAAGCGCTCACCTAGCTTTGAATCCTACACGTGCCTAAACTATTCTCCAGGCCATAACATTGTACCAGGAATCATTCCGAAAGGAACACTTCTCTACCACGGCTCGAGTGACAGCACCTTGCCGCAAGGTCCGGAATGGGTTTCTCTGGATGCTGAACATGCATATTGGTTTTGTCAAGATCTAACCAATTACCCGTCCCAAGAGAGATGCTGGCTTTCCACACTAGTGAACACTCAGCCTCTCAACATTGTATACTTTGACGGTTACAGTGCTGCGAAGCTCGCATTTGGCAACTTAGACTCGCAAGACCTTCTCGCGTGGGGTGAATCGATTGAAGATAACATATGGGATGAAACGGGTCGAATTGAGCGGCTTTGTGAATGGGCAACGAAACTGGGTCTCCATGGGCTCGTGAGGTATGTGAGTACTCCCCCGATATGTTTATTGTCTTGACGTCATTGCAGGATGGAAATGAGCTTGTAAGTAGTCGGTTTGTCCGTAGCCTTGGATATTCTTTGAGCGGCTTCAGTGAAGTTATGTTGTGTGACTTCACATCTGGCGTGCGTTTGGTTTCTTCTGCCAAGATACGTCCAGGAGGGTTGCCACCAGACATGCGTAAGTTTCCTGTTTCCCTCGGATCTTTTGCGGTATACATACTGAAATGTGTGCAAAGCGGGCGTCGTCACGTTTGAATCCGGGCACGCTGGTTCTTGGCATGACCACTTCCCCGGCGAAACACGCATCCAGCTGGACCTTTCTAGACTGATCTCCTTCTACGACACCAAACTCGTGCCTTCACTAGTTCCTGTTCGTGCCGGTCAAGAAAGGTGGGACCATCGTATAGGAAACCTCTCCAGGCAAGATCTATCGGCTGTCAAGTCGAAGCTCGAGGCGATTGTGACCAGCCCCTCCAGTCTGTCGAGCGCCATTGATTGGCGCTCGCTCATTCATGTCCTCGCCGACCGTTTCGCCGACCGACTCGAGCTCACCCGCCACCTCTTGACCTTACCCGCCACAGACCCAGCTGACATCATCGATCTGGCCAACAAGACCCAGGCTCAGCTCAGAACAATGCTCGCGCCATACCTCCTTCTCCCAGCCGCACCGAGCGACCCAACGGACGAGTCTGCACTGGATTGGACGGTTCCAATATATAAACTCTGCGCTACAAGCCACACGTCGTTTACAGAGTCCGAGTTGGACGGGATCACCGATTCCGAAGCGTTGATTCTCCGAGCTGTACGAGGGACCAATCGGGAGATTTGCCGTGTCTTGATTAAGATGTGGGCGGCCGGGGTCTACGCTGGAATCGATACGAAGCAAAACACAAAGGAGATGCTTGACATTACCGAGATCACTCAGCTGCGAAGTGCTTGGGGGGAGGATTTGAAAGGGCTGATGGGATGGCTTGACTGGAGTGTGTGGATCAAGTGCGATCCTGGCTGTAGCCCCGAGGTATGTCCAATGCGGCTGCCCCTGATATCTTGAGTTGTGGTCATAGCTCACGATAATTCACAGGAATTATGCTATATGCCAACATGGCCGTTCGGTTTCCCGTTGACAGGGATGCCAGATCCGGGGTTGCCATTCGAGATTGTGATTACACCCGATCCAAATGAGTGGGTTCGGCCGCACCCAAGATGCATTCCCAGGTTAGATCCTTTCGCCTTCTGATGTTAATCGATAGCAAGCCTTGTGCGAATATTGTCTACTAGTCCTGTTCATTGGCTTCCCCTAGTAGCAAAAGTCTATAGTGTTCAGTTCGGTTTAAAACTACGCTCAAGAGACCCGAGAAACCAGGCTTGAGAGACGACATACATAGTAATTACAAGTCAAAGTCCTGTTGACAGATGTCGATGACAAGTTAGAGCCCGGCCCGAGTCCTGACTCAGCTGAGGTCGACAGAGTGATCAACTCCGCGTCGAGGCAATATTGTCATATCCCGTGGGCCGGAGTATCAGATACATAACTATGAGCCTTCGACGCAAACACGATTACAAACCAATCCCATGTAGGTGCCGTGCCATCGGAGAGACCGCCGAGTAACGTCTCCGCTGGGGCGATCGCAGGCATCTTTCAGTATTAGACGAAAATCTACGTCGGATTTACCCCGTTTGAGAGGCAACTACGTTCCGCAATCCTCAAGTCTCAACATGTAGTTCCACGATCCCGGAAAATGACTCACTGATATTTCGTAAGTATTCAATTGCCGTTATCGGATGATCGGAGGTACTAAGCATTCTCAAGGCCATTGTCAAGCGATAGGCTAACGAACCACTGGCAATTCAGATGCTCTTATAATGACATGTGAGCCCCACCTTGGATAGCCACTTTTACTACGACCCTTTCTGCAATGCTGCGGCCAGCACTTTTCGGTTTTGTAGCTTCAGTCCTCGGTCGCGCTGTCCAGGTGCCGTTGGACTCCCAGCCTTGGCAAGACGAACACCCAGCCATTCTCGGCGAGGAAGACTATCCGACTGGATGGGACATTCTCCAATTTCCGAACCCCAATGATACGGACCACCTCGTGTTCGAGACGGTGCACTCGCTGCTTCAACATTGGCCCAACACGCGAATGAGGAATGGTAAGTGACTCTGAGCACTCGCCCAGCTTCAACTGCTACGTGCTTAAAAACCTTCCAGGCCATAACATCGTACCAGGAGTCATTCCGAAAGGAACACTTCTCTACCACGGCTCGAGTGGCGACACCTTACCGCAAGGTCCAGAATGGGCTTCTCTGGATGCTGAACACGCGTACTATTTCTGTCAGGACTTGGCCCATTACCCATCTCAAGAAAGATGCTGGCACTCTACCCTGGTGGCCACTCGGCCACTCAACATCGTTTACTTTGACGGCTACAGCGCTGCGAAGCTTCCGTTTGGCACATTGGATTCGCAAGATCTTCTGACATGGGGCGAATCAGCAGAAGAGAACGTGTGGGATGATTATGGTCGAATCGAGAAGCTCTGTGAATGGGCGACGGGCCTCGGTCTTGATGCACTGATAAGGTAAATGCACATATCTCCTGATATTTCCCTTGTGCTGACGTTCATACAGGATGGAAATGGGTTTGTGAGTGATAATTCCTTGCGGCTCAGCTCTCTGTTGAATGGTTTCAGCGAGGTGATGCTGTGTGACTTTACCTCTGGCTTGCGTTTGGCTTCTTCGGCAAAGATACGGCCGGGGGGAATGCCACCGTTCATGCGTGAGTTATTCTTTCTCTGGTCGTGGATATGCTGACATGCCATTCCAAGCGGGACTTGTCACGTTTGAATCTACACACGCCGGTTCTTGGCATGACCGCTTCCCTGGAGAGACACGCATCCAGCTGGACCTTTCCAGACTGATTTCTTTCTACGATACCGAACTCGTGCCTTCATTAATTCCCATCCGTGCCGGTCAAGAAAGGTGGGACCATCGTGCGGGAAACATCTCCACGCAAGACCTATTGGCCGTCACGTCGAAACTCGAAGCCGTCTTGACCAGTCCGTCCCGTCCGTCGAGCGGCATCGACTGGCGATCGCTCATCCACGTCCTCGTCGACCGTTTCACCGACCGACTCGAGCTGACTCACTATCTCTCGACCTTGCCCGCCACAGAACCGGCCGACATCATTGATTCAGCAAACAAAACCCAGATCCAGCTCAGAACGATGCTCGCACCATACCTCCTTCTCCCAGCCGCACCAAGCGACCCAACGGACGAGTCTACACTGGATTGGACAGCGCCGTCATACAAGTTCTGTGCTGAGAGCCACACGTCGTTTACAGAGTCCGAGTTGGATGGGATGACCGATTCGGAGGTGTTGATTCTCCGGGCTGTACGAGGGACCAACCGGGAGATTTGTCGTGTCGTGATCAAGATGTGGGCGGCTGGGGTCTACGCAGGTATCGATACGAAGCAAAACACAAAGGAGGTGCTCGACGTTGCCGAGATAAGTCGCTTACGAAGTAGTTGGGCGGAGGACTTGAACGGGCTGATGGGATGGCTCGACTGGAGCGTGTGGGTCAGGTGTGAGCCTGGCTGTAATCCGGAGGTACGTCCGATGCATGCCTCGGAATCGTGACTCATGCATGCTCTCCAGGAGATGTGTTACTTACCGACATGGCCGTTCGGTTTCCCGTTGACAGGGGTTCCCGATCCGGGGTTGCCATACGAAATTGTGATCACACCCGATCCAAATGAGTGGGTTCGGCCACACCCAAGATGCATCCCGAGGTTTGATCCTTTCGCTTTCTGATGTCCGATCAATAGCAAGCTTTACGAGATTGTCGTCTGCACACATATCCTGCCCATGCTCGTACATCCTCACTTGAATGTCTTGCTTCTAATTACACTACATAATGTACAACCATCGACGCACGAATGTACTTAGACTCCATTGTTTAACTCGAGCAACTGCATTGGAAGCCCAGCAATTGTTTCTCTCCCATACCACAATACCGCCTTTCTTCTCTAATCTCCGGATCGAGTTCGTTCTCAGGGATCTCGTCGCCCTCGGCTCCCCATGGTTCAAATGGCGAACAAGCCATCTACGAACAAAGTTGCGTCTCACGCCTCTTCATCCACTTGTAATGAAAACACACGCACCTGCAAAACCTTGGCGAGCACGCGCTTCCCACTCGCGGGATCACTCTCCACCTTCTTGATAACCTCCTCTAGGAGCCACTGGCGCAGGACGAAACGCGGGTTGGCGGCCTTGAGGGCCCTCTCCCGCGCAGCATCATAATCAGACTCTGTAGCCCACTCTGATGCCTCGCGATCAACGCGGTCCGCATACTTCTCGAACCATTTGAGCCACTGCGTCGTCGCCTGCCCATGGTCCAAACGGTCCGGCTCCGGCGTCCCTTGAAGTAAGGTGGCGATAAGCCCCTCCAACCCGCCCGCATTTTCTCCTTTTTCGCCCTTGATCATGTCCCGTCGGAAACTAGACAGCTTTCTAAACGTCCCGTGGAAGTCCAGTTGTTGCTCTTCCATCATATCCAATAAGGGCTGGAAGATTTGTGATTGGTCGTCGTCTACTTTGAGCCGAAGCCCGAGGCGGTTGCGGAAGAGGCGGTTGTACTCGACGGCGCAGGTCTCTTGAAGGATACGTTCCATCTCGGACTGAGTATCATCGAGGGCAGTAGTGCGCCACGATTGGAGGGTCTCGGATGACGCATTAGCAGCCCAACCTTCCTTAATCGCCTTGTTCCCAAAGGATATTTCTGCGCCAATGAGCGGAGCGAGTGCATTGAGCAGGGCACGGCAAGCATAAATACTATAGACGTTCAAAAGTGTTCCACACATATGGGTAGACTCATACTCACATCATGTTTGGTTGATTCTAAAACATCGAATTAGACGACGGAGTGTGTGTGGAGCATTGATCTTACCATGTACGCATATCTTCCTTCTGAATCGCTGTGATTACAAATGTGACGATGGTCAAAGACGTCCATGAATGCATATGGTCCTGTGTATGACATGAAGCCGCACAGTGCAGTCATTTCGTAGAGCACTTACCATAGTCAATCGTGAGTCCCATGATAGATACGCTGATATCACGTCAGAATGTCTCGATAGTGACAGATCCGCGAAGAAACGCACTTGTCTGTATTGATAACACCATGCATGAACCCATATGCTTGCCAGGCAGCAACCATTTGTGCGTTTCTGCGAGCCACCTCAAAGACTAACGCCTTGCCCCAGGCATCGCCCGCGTCGACGTTTACTCCTTCGAGCTTCAATACCTTCTGGACAACCCATTCACCCAAAATGCGCAGCGCGTCGTAATCAGCGTCTTGTTGGCCACCACCAAGGAAGAAGGTTTTCGTGGGTGGCGATAATGCCTCGAAATTGCCGATCCGGATAAAACTTTCAGCGACGCGAGTGCAAACACATGCTGTCTCTATCCTCTCGCGCATAACTGGTAGTTCAGGAAGGTACACCAGACCCAGTGACCGAGTAGTGGGTATCGATAGTGCATGCATAGCTTAACAAATATATATGAGCAGTGACGGAACAATGTGTGTATGTTGCCTACCTTCAGAGCAGAGATATTCTCGGATCGAAGAACGCAATACGGCAAGCCCATCTGCCGTTCTAGAAAACGGAGTACGACCAGCGCCCTTGAGCTGGAGCTCGTATGACACCCCCTCCTTAGAGGGATGCACCGTCGAAACTACAACGAGGTCAGTTAGGCAACATCTACAACATGACACCACTGAACACGTACGTAGCGAGATTGCCCGCCCGTCCCCAAGTTGACCAGCCCAGGTCCCAAACTGGTGCCCGCTGTATCGAAGCGACCACGGCGCGTATCCTTTCCCATCTACATCGGTATCTGCGGACATGAGGACCGCATGTCCACCCAACACATCGACCAGTTCTTGACGGGCGCGCGCGGCCGGCGACGACTCTAATGCTTCCCGCGCCTGCTCTCCCTCGCCGTTTTCCAAACTAGACGCCGCCAACGCCGAACTTCCAAGCACGGCAAACGCGTCTCCAACGTCCAAGTGTGGCAAACAGTCCCGCAAACATGTCTCAGATAGCCCGATGAGCTCCCTTGAGTGATCGCGCGCTCGAGAGACAAACTTGATGAGCCCATTGGTGGGGATTGGACCGTCCTGTATTTGCTCGGGAATGGTGACTTTCGCTTTCTCGACCTGGACTGTTGCTTCGTGTTCTGCGAGCCAGTTTTCGATGTATCCCTCCTTGTCGTGAACTTCCGAGGCTGGGATCGGGGGAACTTCGTAAGGAAAGGCTAAGGGTAGCGGGGAGACATAGGCGAAATGTGCTGGAGCGGGCAAAATGCGTGCACGGCGCTGAATGCTGGGTCGATTCGGGAGTACATCGTGGATAAACGTGGATGGGTTCGGTTCGTTCCGGTCTGGGGTGAGGTTGCGGGTCAGAATGTGCGAAGATGGCGGTAGAGGTAGCTCTGAAATCGGTACTTTGATGAGCTTTGTAGCCATGGTTGTAGTAGTCCGGAGCGATCTCAGCGCCCTCATGTACTAGTATTTGACGAGTTCACAGACAGCGCATGACAAAGAAATGTCGTCTGACCAACATATGATCAATCATTAATCATTGACAGCTACCCCCACCCATTTTATACAGAACAAAGGCGAGTCTCGGATTAGAAGCTAATCAGGACCGCGGACGACGCTGCGACATCGATCTGACCAGACGTAACGTATTCCTCCACTATTTCACCCTTTGCAACGCCAGTTGTAAACGTCTGTCCGGCCCACGTCGTCATATTTGCCTCCTTAACATCCGCACCGGGTGCGGTCATTGTCCTCGCAGTCACCCCTTGTCCTGGGTAAGTCAAATATGCCGAAAAATCGACAGTGACGTTCGGGCGAGGGTACATCGCAGTTGAATTGTATATCTCGAGATTGAGGATCGCGAGTTTGGCAGGACGATCGGCGTTTGGGTGGTCCCAATATCCATATACTGAGAATTGACCTGCTGAAGGGTCGCCCTCTGCTGTGGTGATGGACGATCCGTTGACTTGTCTTCCCGGGAAGATATTGGCAGTCTGAAGTGACGTCGAGCCGCCTATGAGATCCGAGACAAACACATATGCAGAATACGCTGGGAACACTTGAATGGGTCCGTTGATGTTGTCGACGGGATACCTGCAATTTTTGGTGAATGATATATACTAGTATGGGAAAGCTGTGACAGACCAGAGGTTATAAAAAGAAAGGCCGCCATGGTTGAGTTGCGTAGTGCTCTGCAACGAAAGCGGACCGCCTTGGTGAACGTATACACTGTAAGGACATATTGAACTGCCACAGGGTCGCTGAAGCGAGATGCCTACCGTGAAACATTGATGGAAGCCGCGTAAAGCGTCGTGTCAAGCTAGAGGTCGCGATCAACTTACCGTAAAACTAACCGAAAGTCCGCTTACCAGCCACATTGCTTGACCAAAGGTGTTGCTGACATTGTCCCTGCCTGAACATGACACGGAGTTGAACTCGCCTAACGATGGGTAAACGCGGACGATCGGTTCTAGCAAGTGATCCTCACCAATCATAAAGGTATCAGGACCGAGTTGCGACCGGACTGAGTGAATGCGTGGCTGCCATAGATCTAGATACCTGGAAGAAACAATCAGCAAAGCAGAATAACATAAGAACTTGCTACCAACTCGGCGAGACGAGTGTGATTAACCTGTGTAAATGATCATCAGCGTAATGAGATTACACACATGTCAGTCCACAAACCAGATTCGGCAGCGTGGCCACTGCTGCTCTAGTGGGATCACAAACCTAACGTGGACCCAATTTAGTATCCGACAGGGCAAGTGCAGTAAGTACTAACGCTGTATTGATACGTGTGCTCACTGCATGTCTTGACGGTATGTCCGTCATCTGCACCAGCAGCGAGAGCGCTGACACAATTAAACTGTGTTTTTGCCTGGGAAGTATTATACGGCCAGAGTGGATCTTTCACTGTAGCGCCAATTTGAAACTCTGGATAGGTGATATTCAGTGTCTTGGATATATTAACTGACCAAGGCTAAGCCGAAGAGTCGTCTTAATTTGTCCGAAACTGTGAGGGAACTGCAAGCATACCTCCCAAATTGCCGTATAGTTTTGAGCATCAAAGTCGAGAGGATATTCATCAGGTTCGTTTCCGACTTGTACACGACACCGGATCAGTATGATGACGAATTAAATGTAGGACACTAACTTTCGAAGCGGGAAACTATATCTGGTCCGAGCCCTGCCCACGCAGCCTCGGCCATATCCAGTGCGCCCGTGTAGTTAAGGCTTTCCAAATCCTGTCCAAATTCAAAAGCTGATTCACAACGAATTCCGCGAGCTAACTGACCAAAGTCATGACAATCTGTGTCCCCTCCGGCAAGAGTTTTACCGAATCCCAAAACGAGGGACCAAGAGTCGTATTGATGAGTGCTCCGCTCGCATTGATATAGTTGTACAGCGCGACATCCTGGTTGGGGTCCCATACCGTCGAGTCAGCTGTTATCCCGCCGATTCGTACTTGTGGCGCAGCACCTGCCCTTTCTTTCAAGTTCTGAAAAAGGTTAAAAGACAGGGTGTTGAGATATGAGGTATTGCCCAAGTACTCCTCGAAAAAGGCAGTTTCAATGCTGAAGCTGGCGAGAGAAGGGTTCAGCGGCGGTGTCGTCCATTGATCCGGAATTGATGCTGGACCAGTGAGCGTCAAAAATGACAAGCCCGTCTCCGTATCCCCAGCGACAAAGGTATAATGAGCTGCTGCGATTGCAGGGAGGCAGAAAAGAACCGTGGAAAGCCTCATCGTGGGCGACCAGGTGAAAACGACTCGGTGATTTTTACGATGTTTAAACACATCTCATTGTTGCATCGCCCGGACCGAGCAGTAAGCATCTCCCCACCACGGTACCCGCAGAGTCGACCATGGGACCAACAACGAGGTACCACGTGATGACGACATGTCATGACTCTAAGTTATGGCACATTTAGACGTGTGTGGTCACCAGACACTAGTGGCCGATATTAGTTTGACAGCAGGTATCAAACTTTTTGCTTGGTGGATAAAAACTCAAGAGACGCATCTCCTGATGCCGACGGCGGCGATATGAATCGTTCGGCTTCATCAGTCCTAAAGTTATCAAGATCACGAGTGTGACTTACGTATGCGCTTGCCATGGCAGCCGAATAAAGCGATGTGCGTGACTTCTCTCCGGTTCAAAGCGCGTCGATGCGATCATATTAATTAAGGCATTACATAGCAGCATATTAGCAGGCTGATTACTGCCACACTTCAACCACCACTTGGTTGTTCTGCGATGCGGCGTGCATTGTTTTTACCTCTCAGTCTCATTGCATTTGTGCTTCCGGTTCCCGCTCTCGCTTCTGGACATTCGGTGGAGAGTCACCATCTAGGCGTTCTCGACAGCGGCGAGGGTTCCAGGGAACAATCCGAATGGAGCCTTGACAGGCTCCCAAGTCCCAATGCTACTGATCACCTCGTATTCGATACCGTGCATTCGCTACTTCAACACTGGCCCAACACACGTATGAGAAATGGTAAGAGGTCCGCTTGACGTGTTGCCTTGTTCTAATCCAAGAGACTCGGGTATGTTCTACTAGGACACAATATCGTACCCGGAATGATTCCAAGAGGAACGCTTCTCTACCATGGCACGATCAAAAACAAGATGCCAACAAATCCGGATTGGTTTTCCACAGATCCTGAACATTCGTATTACTTTTGTGTGGACCGTAAAGTAGTGAACCCCAATGATCTGCGAGGATGTTGGCATCTCACACTTGTGACCACCCGACCCCTCAATGTCGTCTATTTTGACGGTAGCAGTGCTGCGAAAATCCCAAACGGCACATTGGACACACAAGACCTTATCGCATGGGGTGTGCCTCGCTCTGGTAAGCTGTCGGAGGAGGTTCCGCGGCTCAACGAGCTTTGCAAATGGGGAAGGAAGCACAGTGTGGATGGCTTTGTGAGGTAGATATTTGCTCTCTCCGATAACGTCTCGGTTTTTACATCATTCATCATTATAGGATGGAAATGGATTTGTGAGTGATCACTTTTCCTGTTACTCAACCCTCGTTGATCGGTTGCTTTTAGTGAGGTGATGCTCTGTAACCCGAGTTCCGGCGTCTCTGTGGTTTCCTTCTTGAATATAGTGCGTCCAGATGGCATACCACCAAACATATGTGAGTCTTTGTTCCTTTACCTCTTTGTGTGGAACGAATAGTGAACTTTTGGATAGCTGCCCAAACACTGTTCGAGGTCATGAATGGCGGTTCTTGGCATAATCACTCTCCGGGGGAGACACGCATCCAGCTGGATCTATCCAGATTGGTCTCGTTCTACGACACTCAACTCGTACCTTCACTGGTTCCCATTCGAGCTGGTCAAGAAAGGTGGGACCATCGTGTCGCAAACACCTCCGACGGAGATGTATTGGTTGTCAGGTCAAGGTTGGAAGCGACATTGGCCAGACCGGCGGGTCTTTCGAGTGGCGTTGACTGGAAAACACTGCTCCAGGTTGTAGTTGACCGATTCGCCCAGCGGTTCGAACTGACACGCTATCTCCTGAACTTGCCCGCAACGGCACCAGAGGAAGTCATTGACCTCGCCAACAAAACTCAAACTCAGCTCAGAGTCATGCTCACGCCTTACATCGAACTCTCGGCCGTCCCACTGGATCCCTCGGACGAGACAGCGTTGGACTGGTCAATTCCGATATACAGGCACTGTGCCACGACCCACACTTCCTTTATGGAGTTCTTGTTGGGCTCTATGACCGAATCGGAGAAGCTGATTCTCCAGGCTGTCCGAGGGACGACCGGGGAAATCTGCCGTGTGGTGACCAGGATGTGGGCCACGGGGGTTTATGCGGGTATCGATACAAAGTTAAATCTCAAGGAATCGCTTGACATTGCCAGACTATGTCGCCTTCGTAGTACTTGGGCGGAGGACCTGGACCGGTTGATGAAATGGCTTGATTGGAGCGTCTGGGTAAAGTGTGAACCTGCTTGTGGACCCACGGTACGTTTACTGGATAGTCGTGGGCGGTTGGGTTTTTATTCTGGACTGATCCATGCTGTACAGGAGATGTGCTTCCTGCCAACGTGGCCTGTGGGGTTCCCTGGTGGTCCAAATAACCAGCTGCCGCCTCTGTTGAACTTCGACACACCGCAAGAAAGACTGTCCAGTTCCAACTCGCAGGATATCGTCGAGAGAGGCACCGCTGAGGAGGTTTGGAACGCCGTCAGACCCCAGCCTGACCAGTGGATTCGGCCAGAACCGAGGTGTATCAATCGGGTCTATCCTTATCAATTTTGATGGGGCGTTAGTGCGTGATGGATTGTTTGCATGGTGCCGATAGCTCTGCTTGTGCCTATCTTGTGCCTGGATACTAAGTCGGTGGATCGAGATCATATATACCGGCTGTCCTTCTCCATTTCGCTTTAAGGACTTGCACAAGGAGCATGGTACATAGACACGGTGCAGCTAGTTTACCCTTGCCTGAATCTGGTCGTCAAGGCAGGCATCATGCATCAATAGTGGTTCGTCTTACGTACAAGTATGCTGAGCTTGAAACGGTTGACCTGGTACTATCACATCAATGAATTAGTCCAACCTACATTCCGGACAAGCACGCAGTGATCATTGTCAGACGCCTTTCGACCTACCGGTGATCATTCTCAGCCTGCTGCTGTCTGACATGCAGCGCGCAATTTTTCTTCTCGGTCTTCTTGCATCCGCGTTCGCTTCTAGTTATCGAGGACCACTCCAAGTTGAAGGTGTCCATCTAGACGTTTTCGGTAGCGGCCAGGATCCCGAAGAATGGAGCCTCAGTGACAGACTTCCCAATTCCAATGCTACTGACCATTTCGTATTCGAGACGGTGCATTCGCTCCTTCAACACTGGCCCAACACGCGCATGAGAAACGGTAGGCCACAGATTCGTGCTTGTCATGGAGACTCTCTGAGACACCTCCGTCAGGCCATAGTATTGTACCCGGCACGATTCCAACTGGAACCCTTCTCTACCATGGCACGATTCACAACAAGATACCAACGGGCCCAGATTGGGTTTCTATAGATCCTGAGCATTCGTATTTCTTTTGCCGGAGTAATAGATTTGTTCCCAGTTATCTGCAGGAAGGGTGCTGGCATCTCACTATGACGAGCACCCGACCCCTCAAGGTGTTATATTTCGACGGTAGCAGTGCTGTCAAAACCCCCAATGGCACGATGGATACACAGGACCTTGTTGCATGGGGTGTACCTGGTGTTGGTAATATTTTGGAAGATCTTCCGCGTATCCGGGACCTTTGCAAATGGGGAAGTACATTTGGCGTGGATGGCTTTGTGAGGTCCGTGTTCATATTCAAGTCTATTCCCTGATGACCACCCACAAGTCCCCGGATTGAACGTCATTACAGGATGGAAATGGATTTGTGAGTGATTACTTCTCCTGCGACTCAGCCTTTGTTCAGTGGCTGGCTTTAGCGAGGTCATGATCTGTAACTTCACTTCTGGCCTCGCTGTGGCTTCTTTCTTGAACATAGTGCGCCCAGATGGTACCTTGCCAAACACATGTGAGTCTTTACCTGGTGACCCTTGTACTTGAGACACACTAGTGATGTTTTGGACAGCGGCACTCACGTTGTTCGAGACATTGAATGCTGGCACTTGGCATAATCACTTCCCCGGAGAGACGCGTGTCCAGTTGGACCTATCTGGATTGGTCTCCTTCTACGACACCCAACTTGTACCTTCTCTCGTTCCCATTCGAGCCAGCCAAGAAAGGTGGGACCATCGTGTGGCAAGCACCTCCCACGAAGATGTATTGGCTGTCAAGTCGAGGTTAGAAGAAATATTGACAAGACCCGTTGGCCTGTCGAGCGGAATCGACTGGAAAACACTCATTCAGGTCATCGTTGATCGGTTTGGCCAACGGCTCGAATTGACGCGCTATCTCCTGAACTTGCCCGCAACGGCACCAGAGGAAGTCATTGACCTCGCCAACAAAACTCAAATTCAGCTCAGAGTCATACTCACGCCTTACATCGGGCTCTCGGCCGTCCCACCGGACCCATTAGATGAGGCTGTGTTGGACTGGACAATCCCGATATACAGGCACTGTGCCACGACCCACACTTCCTTTATGGAGTTCTTGCTGGGCTCTATGACCGAATCGGAGAAGCTGATTCTCCAGGCTATCCGAGGGACGACCGGGGAAATCTGCCGTGTGGTGACTAGGATGTGGGCCACGGGGGTTTATGCGGGTATCGATACAAAGTTGAATGTCAAGGAATCGCTTGACGTTGCCAGACTGTGTCGCCTTCGTAGTACTTGGGCGGAGGACCTGGACCGGTTGATGACATGGCTCGATTGGAGCGTTTGGGTCAAGTGCGAACCTGCTTGTGGACCCACGGTACGTTCCTTGAGTGGTCATGGGAGACTCCGATCTTTACTTCTGGACTCATGAACACTGCGCAGGAAATGTGTTTCTTACCTACGTGGCCTGTGGGGTTTCCTGGCGTCCCAAATAACCAAATGCCATCCCCTTTGGATCCCGACCCCGACCTATCACAGGTTCGGGTTTCTAGTTTCGACCGTAGCATCAAAGGTGTTGCCGAGGAGATTCGGAATGCCTTCAGGCCTGAGCCAGCCCAGTGGATCCGGCCACAACCAAGATGTATCAGCCGGATTCACCCGTATGAGTTTTGATAGCCTTATCTATGGACGGCTTACATAGTACACATACCAGCTTCATTTTTCTTGGTTTATCTCGCAATAGAAGTTGAAGCCGTCGGGAGTTTGAAAAAGTGGTCAATCCAATCACATGCCGTTCCAGAAGGTC
>JBBPMD010000085.1:0-54235 GCA_038090095.1 Zangia roseola
ATTATAAGGTTTGGTACCTTGATGCTGATGTGTCAGGTAACAACGAGGTGTGACATAATTGATGTGGCAGAGGGGCGTTCCTTGATGGAAACGTGTACTGGTTCTAACCACAATCAGATCTGTGATATATTAAATAGATGCTGTTCGGGCTGTGTTAATGTGGCAGCCAATAGGAATGAGTTCCAAGAACAGCCTTGGCATGAGGCATGATTACGTAAGCACTTGTCCTAGAACCGCATGAGGGTCGGTTCATTGAAGACTTGTGTGTTCGTTGAAGCATAAGGTTGGAAGAAGATAGGGGCGAGAGATGCATTTGTAACAGGTATGTGGTCATCACTGGCACGGCAGAAGGCAGTGTGATTCATTGTGTTGTCGTGTATGGTGGGCAAGCATTCAATTGTCAGTGACTCATCACGGAAGGTGTTGTACAATTTGTTGTATTGTCACATATGGTGGGCAGACTGTTGCATGGTTCAGTGTGGTCGTCATGTAGGACAAGCAGACAGTTGGTATGAAAGCGATCATGTATTTGGTTGTATCGTCGTGCATATTATCACGTTGTTGCATAGGGTGGACAAACAGTAATGCAGGATGGCAGGGGAGGGAGAAGGGAGAGAGAAAAAAAGAAGCAGAAACAAAAGGGAGGGAAGTTTGTGAGCTGCACATGATCTATAACATGGAATGATGGACATTCAGACTCAGACTTATGTCCTACAGAGGTTTGAAAGAGCAGTGAACGTAGGCAAAGGGAGGCCAAGACAACAGAAGATATGTGGGAGGTGACATCTGGTGTGGTTCACATGAACCACTTGAGAGGTCCAGAGGAAGGTAGGGGAACAGCTCGCCACCTGAGCAGGCAGTGAGGGGGGAGCTAGAAATGAGCTTATGTCTCTCAGACTAGTTTGTGTTGTACATAGGAATTGGTCTGAAAGACCCTGTGAACCTCAAAAAAGTGGTGCCAAGGGTGGTCCAGCTATGTTGACTACAGGAAGTGATAAATTACTACATAGCATTACAGTAGCAACAGCATACAATATATCCATGCAGGTGGCTATGAGCTCCAAGCTTTTTTCCTGATGAAGAAACCTTTCATACAGGTTTTGAATGTGTTTTGAGATGTTTTGATAGTTGGCTAAGCAGAATAAGATATATAAAGCCAGATAAAGCCAGATAAAGAACCATGTAACTTTACTGATAGGCTGGCAGACGTGCACATGAACATTGAAAGTTTATTCAAACAACAAGTGCACAGTTCAATGCAATAGTAAACAACACACTCAAATCTGTAAATGTGCACCGATCAGCTACTTCTGCATTTGCGTTAATGGCCCGGGGTTGATACCCACGCATTTGCAGCGATGATGGCAACTGCAACGAATTGGTAATTATCGAGCTCTGGAACACCAAGTATACACACTCGTAATCTGCCGCGCCTAACTTAGAATCAGATTTTGAAACCACCTGCAAGTCCCATCACGTTCTCTGGGTCAACCGCCGCTTTGATCGCCTGTAATCTGGGTAGATTCTCGCCGTACAAGTGTTCCAGCGGTGTACCGAAAATGCCATAGTTGGGATAGACAACGGTGGGAGGTGTATTACCCTGGCTGTCCTTCATGGCATTTGCCTGGAGCGTCTTGACGGTCGTCCTTGCTGCGTCGTAAACTGCTTCGTCCGATTCCGGTTTGCTCCATGAAAAGTGGAGGTTGAATGGGAAGAGGGGCTGCGCACGGCTCGGCGGGTATGCTGATGGCGACGTGCTGTGGCTAAAGAGCGAGGGATGGAAAGGTTGGATGTCATAAGAAAAGTCGGCCACATCGTCGGGGAGGTACCCGCCCCAATGCTGGAATGCGACCATCAACAAACCGTTCTCGGGGAAACGTCAGGCTTTGCTTACCTGGGTTTCATTGACGACAGACTGGATAAAGTGAGTCGAATAACCTGTCACAGAAACCGAGTTGAAAACAAATCTGTAATGTAGTTGAATAGTCGTACAAGTTCAACAGAGAATATGCTCACCGTGAAGGACCATGAAGCCCGAGTAAGGAATTCACGAAAGAAAGGAATGAACGCGTTGAAACGTCTCTCCTGGACCAAGGTATCGCAAGAAATTCGTCAAATACGCCAGCAGGTGGAGTTGGCGCGTCATAAAACATGTTCAAGCTGACGCCGAACTACGTAAGTCCGATGAGGTGTTAAACGCGAACATCAAGATGGCTGCCAGATGACACACCTGACCGCGGCGGATGTGGTACAATGCAATTATCCCGGCTTTGGGATCATTGTTATTCGTTGCGAAATTCGTCGTCGCTGCGATGAACTGGTCTAGAACGTCCCCTGAATAGGAAAGGAGACCCCCCTGTGCAGTCCGAGTTAAAAACATTGACACGAAACTGGAATAGTACCAGGCCTACCCAAACTTGTGTCTGCGGGAACGCCTTGAAGGTAAACCTGGTTACGATGCCCTGAATAATCATCAGTAATCAGTTGTCGACCTAACGTGTTTGCGTACATAGTTATTCAGTCCACCCTAGACAACGACTTAATGAAAATAAATTCCTGGTGTTATAGGTTGAAGGACGCACCTTGAGAGCAAAGAACAAATCAGGACTTGAGGTCTCTGTCACATCAATAACTGTCCCGTTGGGCATAACTAGCTCGAATGCTTGCACATTGTCGACGGTTAATCCATACTGATTTGTATGCCAAGAATAACCTGTTCATGACGTCAGATGACCGCGCGCGCGCGCACTGTTCGAACGCACCTCCGCCAAGTGTATACCCAGCGACACCCACACCAGCTATCCGTCCGCCTGCTACGTTCATACCATGCGGTTCAAGGGCTTCGTAAACTTCGTCCCAAGTTAGACCAGCTCCAATGGTTGCTGTTTGCACCTTGGAATCATAGATGACCTCAGTGAATCTGGACATGGCAATTTGGACTCCTTCCGTCGACGAAAACCCTGGGTTAGTGGCATGACCACCACTTTTGACCTGGAAAAACATGTCTGTTGGGGGTTGGTCTGTTTACAGACGTGGCCACACGCACCGCGAATGGGGTTCGCGTCCGACCAAGGATACGCAACTAGGATCAACCCTGTAAATAGCAGCACGTCATCAGAGTGGAATGGACGTACCGCAACACCGATGTCCTCCGGCGTGCCAGGCTCAAACGAACAGGCTGCGTATTGTGTACTCGACGATGTCCAGTGGCTGATATCTTCGAGATACTCTGCAGAGGCTATAACGAAAATTGAGTTTGAGCGTGTCAACGGGAGGAGCGCATGCAGCAACGGACTCGGATCGTAGACATTTGACGCTGAAGAGATAGAGGAAGCGATTTCTTGGCAGGTCTTGCTGAACGATGGACGGGACCCAGAGAGCAAGGCCTGTGGACCACCGAAGAACGAGTGGATCGCACTTGCCAAGGTCACTATTTCGGTGAGTAGAGTGGCACCAATCATACCAGAACCTGAGAGGAAGTTGGGGAAGGCTGCCTTGACTCATCTTAAGTTATTAGAGCGGCTCAATAAATCCTCACTCTAAGCGCAGTTCGGGTACGTACAGCCTTCCGCAGATATCGCTGATAGGGTGCCATGATCATATCATGGCTGCCGTTAAACGTACCGAACTGTCTCAATATTGGCTCACTTGAAGCGGAAACTGGAGCCTAGTATACACAGCCATAATTATGTAAGGAACTCATACTAGGCGGCGTACTAGTTTCTTACCATGGTATGATGGTGGTACCAACCTTGCCCTGCTAAAAAAACGGTACAAAAAAAAGAGATGCACCAGTTGATTCTCTCCCACTCATATCTTGGTTTTGTATATCAACTTATCGTTTTTAGTCTCACATCTTGGCTCGCACTCAGCATCGATATCTGCCTTGGGTGACACATTCACACTCCTCCAGCCAAGTTTGGTGTCGAAACAGACGAATCCGGCGACGGTGTTGCCATTATTTATGGGAAACAGCTCGCGAGTCTCAAACGTGGCATGTCGG
The DNA here is from genome assembly GCA_038090095.1 of Zangia roseola. Lineage (NCBI taxonomy): Eukaryota > Fungi > Basidiomycota > Agaricomycetes > Boletales > Boletaceae > Zangia > Zangia roseola. The sequence goes on from JBBPMD010000085.1 coordinate 4,004, forward strand.
TCTATTGTTACGACGACCATCGTGTCGCGGTGGCGTTTTCCATGCTTGCCACTGTCACCGCTGTGGTACCATCATCGAGGAGAAGCGCTGTGTCGAAACAATCTGCTCCGTGAAGCAGGCACCGCGAACCCACTCCCTTCCCGAGCATATGTTTCACAGCAGGTTGCTGCGCTGAGACGCACTACCTCCCTCCCCATCGTGTTCACCGTATAGTCACGCAAGGCGGCGCCTTCCCTGACGATGGTACGAAAGAAGCCGCCGAACGCTCAACCTCGCATTACGCTTGGGATGCGAAAACGTGGATGTCGAGACGACGACACTCCCACCCCAGTTCATCAATGACATCGTGAACAAGACGGGGTTTTCTCAGATTATTGCATCGTTCCACGCCTGGAGTGGTGCGATTGCATGGGGCGCACCGCGCATGTCAGCTACGTATCGCGTCGCGTCGCAATTTGGTGACATCGTCAAGTTAATCTCGAAGGCGACTTCATTTGCGAGTAACCTCGCCCTCCTGTCGTTTGCCGCCAAGCACACCACGAAGCCCCTCATTGCTATCAATATGGGCGTGCAGGGCCAATTTTCGCGTGTACTCAACATGTGCTTTACCCCGGTGACACACCCACTGCTCCCCAGCAAAGCCGCCTCAGGTCAACTTTCATTCGTCGAAATTCAACAGGCATTGCACTTGTCTGGTCTGCTCCCTGCGCGCCAGTTGGTACTCCCATCACTCATTCCATGTCCCCGACGCTGCATAACGCTGGTTTCGAGACGCTCGGGCTCCCACATATGTACAGCCTGTTCGAAACGCCGACCATCGACGGGTGATCCAGGAGAAATCCGTCGGCGGGGCAAGCGTGACGATTCCGTTCAAATTGGACATTATTCCCCTGTTGGACATGTCGGAGCCAAGGCAATCGGCGCCGTCAACACGATCATTCCCCAGGACGGAGCCCTCTAGTATGACGACAACACCGACGATCTCGCGATCGTCGCAGCTGTGAAGGAGCGCGCACTAGCTGTCAGACTGAACCTCGGCGAAACAGCTGGCTTGGTCATTCATGCGCGGCAGTCTACGTGCTCAAGACCCTTGGCGTGCACGAGGTGTGCGTCTTCAACCGCACAAAAGCAAAAGCCAAGGTGATCGCCACGGCATTCAACGATGCCCACGCATGCTGCGTCTGTGTGATCGACGCCTTGGGTGTATGACCCAGTGCGTCTCCATGCGTGACCGTATCGATGATGCCTGCTGATGCGACAGCCATGTCCCCCCGTCGGACGACGCCGATCCATTTGCTGACGGCGTTGTATGACGGTCCGAGTTCGAGTACTATTTATTTACTGTATGCAGTAGCATAGTATTCTCACTCCTTGTAAATAGGATCCTTCAGGGCCGATTTATTAGGGCCTGCTTTTGCGTTTTGAGTATGAATTTGAGAATTGTTTTGACCGTCCCAAAACTGCCCTATGTCATGGATATACTCGAACCATTTTCGCCTCGGTCTGTCGGAGTGATCTAAGTTATCGTGAAATCACCAGCCTCTTTTTGGAAACGGCGTGGAAGATCAGACTTGAAGTACAGTTACCAAGACTCTGGGCAACTCAATCGCTCAAGATGATCAGAAAACACCGTCGACGGTGTGTATATAAGCTACACTATAACGAGACAAGCGGTCATAAACAATCAAGCGCATAGTAAGGCTACAGGGGGTGTATGTGAATGGAAACATCTCGATGAAAGTGGATCCAGCGGTATCAAATAGCAGGAACAGATCAGAAATACAAGACATTATGCACACAAAAAAGACAGTCAAAAACTGAGTCGGGGCCGAGGGGGGGATCGAGGGGTAATGAAGGACGTTGACTCTAATGGATACAGCGATAAAAAAAATACGTGCACACATCCGCGGTGGTTGGTATGGTATCGGTTTGTCATGTGCGACCGTCATTATTTTGGAGAGTAAGGGGATGGTCGATGGCCAATCAAAACTCTTCCATGCCGGTAAATGTGCCATCAAATAGAAGCATATCGAACGCTGGAAGGTGCATCTGCTGATCGGTACCTACATCTACGCCGGCAACTGCGACGGCAGGCACACCCATTTGCTGCGTGACAAGGCCGAGTGACAGTCCTTGGACCTGGTGGGACCCAACCTTAACCTCCTCGGAAGGCTGGCAAGAGGAAGTAACGTCTTGCCACATGTCAAACGCCATCCCTGCAGGGACAGGCTGAGGACGTGGGGCAATGACAGGTAAGCTCAGGTCCGATGTGGCAGGAGATCCGCTGTACGTGGATGACGGCCCTGAGTTGGGGAGCTCCATTGGCGTGTTGGTCCACGCCGTCAAGTCACCGATGAGAACGTTGGACTGGAGATTCAATTGACATGCAGTCATACAGTCCAAGGTGAGCGAGAGGTCCTGGGGAGAAATGTGGTCCATTGTTGCGAGATTGAACGATGGGGGAGACTCAGAAGCAGCGTGAGGTGCAAGGTTTGAAAACATGTCGTTAAAGGTCTACAAATTAATGAGCATCGCATGTAACGAAAAGGACGTGAGTACCAACCATCGCGGCAGAGTCCCCAGATCCAGCCGGGAATCCAAAGTTGAACGTATCCTCAAACAAACTTGTATCGACCTCCGGAAGCGGTGACACATCCCGCTGGAGCGAGGTCTGAGGTGGATAGAAGTCTGGTGCGATGATAGAGGGAAACATCGGAATATCGTCTACTCCCCAGGAGGTCCGCCCAAAATGAGGCAGTGCACTTGAAGGACGGCGTTGCCCGATAATCATGCGAGCGCTCCGCGAGATATTGTGGACAGGTGAAGCTGAGCGTGATGTCTGTGCAAAGAAAGGAATGGATGGCAACGCAATCGGATGGAAGCGCGCATCAGGGAGGGGAACGGAGGAGGGTCGACGGGGAGGGTAAAAGGGTTGCTGCTGCGGAACCGGAAAGACCACCTTGTTCTGGTCCAACTTGCGGATGGCAGCCGCGAGCTCATCGCCCTTCATCCCCTCGAGTAACAGCTGGGCGACTTCCTCGCATCGTCGTTCGTCCTCGAGCGACGGAAGTGCCTTGTCCTTCTTCTTATCCTTGTTCTTGTTGTGCACAGGTCTGAAGCGGTAGCCCGGATACCTTTTGGAGTGGGCTTCCTTCTCCTGCTTTGCTTTGATCTCCCAAATGCGCTTTTCCTCGAGCGGAAGTGCACGCCAACAGTTGCCGATGATCTTTGAGAGTGAGCCGTGGTTGGTCTCGATCGATCCAGGAACATGCTTTTGCCTGACAAAATCGGCACGGAAGAGCATGAAGGCATTTGGCGGGCGGGGGATATAGCCAAGCGACCTGCGCTTGCCGGGAGGTGCACGTCTCTTCGAAGGAGGATCCAGCGGTTGTTCAGAGGGGGGAAAGAGCTGGGCATCAAATGGTAATGCGAGCTCCTCAGAGCTGTCGAGCTGGGTATCATCAGAGTCCTTGTAGGTACCGGGGGTGACGTTGGGGGCGAACGTTACAGAGCGTGGTGATGGCGATGCACCGTAAATTCCTGGTTTGATGAGATCGGCTGTAGGGTGGGTCAGGTTGCGGGGAGGGTGGATACAAGATAGCGACTACTCACAAGTAGGACTTGCGAAAGCAGATGGGCGACGCCCAATGGAATAGCGGCCATGAATTCGGGACGGAGGCATGACAGTAGATCTACAATCTGGAAATAGATACACGTTGACACAGATGAGTCGGATGGAACGACCTAAAGAGCGAGAACAAAAGAGAACGGGCGGAAGGAGATGCGCGGGGCATTGTTATTGTTCTCGCATACCTTATATTGTCTGGCTAGCTGTGCTCCGAGAACGCGAGAAACTCCCACCTTGAAAAAAACTGCAAGCGCGGGTAGATCAGGACCCAAGAAACCCCACTTGCCGCGTTGTTGGCCTAGTCTACGGGGACGGCAAACGTCCGGCTGGGCGCCCGCTTTTTGGAGTGGCGAGTGCACGAAGTCCTGGTCAAAGACACGACCACTTTCGGTCGTTTGCTTGTGCCGGAATGGGTTGGTCGTTTATGACTGCTCGATTTGGTAGTCCTTGTTTTGAAACTCATTACGCTTCCCAGCCCTCGTAACACGGACGTCTAGGTTCCATTCCACCCGGAAAAAAATCGCAAGGGGCATTAGCAGATTCCCGAGGGAGCCTGCCAATTCATACAGAGCAACCAGAAAACAAAATCGCGAAACAGCCACACCTCCACTCCCCATCCATCAACGCCATGATGCGGCTTTTGGGAGGATCATACTAACGGGGGCATGAGAACCATGCTAATAATATCGGAACGAGGACCGCGTGGTCACGCGCTCTTCGCCTCAGCTCGTTCTGCATCTCACTGATTACGGAATCAAACAGCAAACGCCGCCATCGATGCCAGATGGTGGAACGCTGCAAGAATATTCGGCGGAATATCCAGTTTTTTCTTCCAAGGTTCCCACTCCGAATGGCACCCATTTCAATCATGTCGACTCGACTTCTCCTGACGTTCGAGCGACACGGAGCGACTCTTCACAGCATGGCTGCACGGGCGTCAGTCAAGGGTTGGTCTTTGATCACCATATTTCGAGCAAGCGAAAGAACCTGAACCGACCAGCACTTAGCGAAACGCCACACGCGATGCGCTCAGATTCCAGGCTCTCCTGGATCCCGTCCTAAAAAAATCATGCCGTCCACTATGGCATCCATCCCGTGAGTCCGCCCCTGTCAACGCAAGAATTCGCATGAACGAAAAAAATCTTCTAGGGTGGAAATTTGATATGACCTGCCTCAGTTTCGGATTCTGCACTGGACGAGCGACTGAGGGGAACCACGTTTATTCTCTTGCACATCGAACAGAGATACTGAGTCGACTCGCTCAGACGCAGCAAAGCCGAACTGTCGGCGCTTGCGGAAGGCGAGACGCCAGTTCGTCTTCCTTTCCCATGACAGCCAGCGTTTGATCCGTCTCAACTCCGACGCGATGAAGCGCGATCACGGAAAGACAGAAAATCTTGACGTGTTTGATTGGTCCTGTATGTTGGTTCTTGACGGCGATCATGTTTGAACATAGCTGATGTCTCATCTAACTCTGTAGACCGAGGAGAACGCGGTCTCCTTCAAACTTCTCAGCGAGTCATAGACGGTGTTACACGAGGCTCCCTCCACACACTTCAGGAGGGCTTAGGAAGTGGCAGACTTCGTGAGCTTCTGAGATGATAACGACGACACCACTACTGGTATGAGATACGTCTTCGGCTTTTCGATCCGGGTTGGCTATTGGAAACCCTCCTTGACTCTGGATGCGTGTGGACTATTTCAAGTTCCAGCCCGTCGGCTGAGCACTGTCAGTACCCCACCAACTGCATAATCAACGCCGCATGACTTGGGAAGGGAGCACATGATGGTGATTCAATGTACAGGAACGACCCTTGCTCATTGGGCAAGGCAACGAGAAACATGAACCTGATCATCCGAGTTGATAGGCAAATACCTAGAGTGAAGCCGAGCCCATCACGCCTGCCACTCTGCCACCACCTCCTGCCACGTTACCAAAGCACTGTTCATTCGCAAATCATTAATCAGCAGTGTCCTCTGCTCTACCATCAATCTTTCATCCATCCCTTGGAGCGATGGGCGGGCAGCCCTCGGTTATCACTCATAGTCACCCACTCCGCATGGATTTGATCCCGATCCCACACGTCCTCCAGGCATCGCCGTTCAGAGTGTATTGCACGAGTTGGCCATCGTCTCGCATCGTCGTGTACACCGCTGATCCCTTTGCCAATGCTCCGTCGTGCCATCAAATGTTTCAGCTATTGATATCATCTCCCGAGGCGCGCGCTATCTGGTACTCCAATCTCCCGTTGACCCAGGAGCCAAGATCTGATTGTCTTGAAGGCAAGCAGAGTCGGTCGATCGGTACCTTAGGATATTCGTACTACGTGTTGTATTCCGTGGCGTTTTGGATAATGGACAGCGATTCGCACTGCCATCAACAGCGCGAGATGCCCAGGCCGTTTGAACAAATGATTGGATGAACAGCAAGGTGTGACGATCACTTGGCCCAGCCTCCCCCCAAGGCACTCCCCATCATCCCCATCATCCAACAGTTCCTGTCACGCCACACCCGGTTTGGGGCTACGACATTGGACCGCCGTTGGCGATGATCGTGACGAAGATAGGACTGGAATGGATCATCGCTCCCGCTGCGTACAACTTGATGTCCGGTGGAGGCGGATTCGAATGAATAAGTGGGCCCGTGCATCCTCCTCGTGTTCATATCATCAGGTATTCAAATACGAAGAGTTATGCGGTTCTATCTGATGAGATTGATGCATCCATGTCGACTTGATCTGAGCAGAACCTAAAGTCAGTGACGCTTGGGTAAGGAAATCTGATAACGCACCAGTCACGGCTGCCTAACTTGCTCCTTCAAACTACTCTATTTTACAACCAGTTTGTGCCATTCCGAAGACAAATGAAATATAACAGAAGCATCGAGGAACTCATTTTGATGTTCGCCTCACAGGCTGCTGTCGTGCTCAGGATGAAATCCACCCTGGTTGTCACATTCTTTCCGCAGTGCAGCGCACAGATCATTCCCCCAGCCCTGGGAGCAATAAGGCAGTGTGATGAACACCGCTGGGAGCACCAAGGGTTCCCCCTGTTTCAAGGACTCTCTCACAGTAGCTGCTATTTTCTCAGCGGGGGAGCGATCTCCAGCAGCATCGCAGGCGAGAACGAACATCTCATTTGTTATATGCAATCAACTCGAAGGGTTCTTTATCCCAGTGCCGCCTGTTCAAGGAAATGAAGCACCACGCACAAGCCACCTCAGGGCCATAGAAACATATTACATTTTGACTGGCCTGGGTCGTGATACGGCGCCACCTTTAGCTTGCTTGCCTCGGCTGTCATAGTGCGTCAGTCCCCCAACGACATAAATGGCATGACCGACTCACCCTCACTTCATCTCCTGTCTTTCTGATCCAAACTGCTGGACGCTCCGCCGTCTTCGCCCCCTCCTCGCCATCATCCCATGTATAGCTCACACCGACCGCCAAACGCGTCCCATCGCAGTTAAAGGAGACCGATGGAATCGCCGCCGAGTATTTTGGATATTGCCGCAGACGTTTCTTGACCTTGTGATCCCAAATGGAGACTGTCCCGTCAGACCCCGCAGACGCGAACGTGTTGTGCCTATTTCAGAAACGACGATCGATATCATTCTCGGTTTCGTAGTTCTAGACAGAGAGTGAACTCACACGGGGTGGAAGGCGAGGGCGTTGACTGGCCAGACGTGGTCAACATCGTCGATCGTCTGGCGGTGGCACTTGAACGCATATTTCTTGTCTTGGGCCTCTTGGCTTGGATCAAAGTACTCGACGCCAATACGGCCTTCAACCGAGCCGATGGCATACCCTTTAGAACGGATTCGTGAACCTTGAGAAAAACGGCCGCAGCGGATCGACCGACCTTGTCCATCCACCATACACGCCAGACTCCGCGTCATAAACTTGAGACTGCTCTCCCTCGTTTGCGCGGGTTCGCTCATCTTGCGAACATCATAGATATGGAACAACCGGCTCGCCATAGCCACCACGAGTGTGTTGTTGACAATGTCCATGTGGTAGACACGTTCCGGGAGCGCATGCGACGACACCTGGGTCGTCTCTGCACGCGGATCCCAGAATCGCAGCGATTGGTCCCAGGAGCCAGTGATGACGGTGTCTGGGGCATCGTGTTACCACGAATAAACAAGGACGGGGGAGAGGGCTCACTTTGTTCGCGTGCATAGCTCATGACAGACACCGTGTTTTCATGTTGGCCCAAATAAGTGACCTTTTCTGTCGATAAATCCAGCCTGCCCCAGATGAGTGACAAGGAGAAGAAATATATCAGGGGAACGTACTCTCTAACGCCAGTATCCAACCCCCCGCTATACGCGCGCGTACCATCTCCAAACGCACATGCCAGCACTGCAGCTCGATGGTCGAATTTTGCCTTTTGCTCGTTGGCGAGGACGTCATAAAAGCGGACTGTCTAGACAACCACACACAATTCAGCGCACGCGCTTATCGGTTGCAACTCACTTTTCATACCGTGTCCCAAGAAGAGATCAATAAATGATCTGGATTCGTCGGTGAAAATCGCACTTGCGCGATGCTGTCAAACGGGGGTGAAGACACCTCGAAATGGTCTGTTCAAACAGTATCCGTCAGACGACCGTTGCCTCGTCGTTGTTCTTGTGAACTTTACCTGCCATGGTCAATGATCAAAGTAGATGAGAAGGTAACTATGTAACAACTTGCTTGAACAAGGAGCACTACGCATAGCCTGCTACACGTGACTTGCGCGCGTTGCTCGTCGCGAGGAGCCTTCCAAGACTCACACTGAGTCACAGTGCGGCTCTTTATAAACCCACCAAGACAACCTTTCTAACTATTCAGAGTTTCTTACCCAAGTCGTCACCATCCATGCTCGTCTCCAAAGATATGCATTCTGCTGCGCAACCTCGATACATATAGTGAGTACCGCAATAAGGGATAAAAAGTTACAACAACAGGGTATCTTCGTGACAATGCCATGGTCGGGGCGAGTGGTATGTGAGGTACGTAAGATCGTCAACTCGGGCATAATCAAAAATGATGGGAGGTAATGGCAGGTAGCGCACGAATGGAGGTGAATATGCAAAGGTAGTGCTGCGAGGGCATCGGATGTCGTGGGGGGAATCAAAGTGCGTAAAATGAGTATGAGGGGGCTATGCACATTGAAGATATCACTACAACTAATCCAACAACGGGGGTTATCCACAATTAAACCAAGAGGGTGAGGGGCAGGCGCATGATTTTAAGAAAAAAAAAGGAAACGGTGAGTGGCAGCAGCGCGTGGGGGTATTGTGGATGCAATGGGTTGGTGGACTGAAGAATGTTATACAGATGTGTCCGTGATGTGCACAGAAGAGTCCATGAGAAGCCAATGGACGCCAGCATACATTGGTCGGGAGGTTCTAATATCCGTGGTGCGCTGCGAGCATACTCTCGAAATTGAAGAGCTGCTCAAACGTGTCTTGGTTCTGCGAATCGGCGGAGTATTGATTCGGATCCATCACCATAGGATCGTAGGAGTTGGGCGTGTATCCGATGTCGAAGGTGCCAGCGGGCAGAAGTGCATCGCCGCACCCGGGAAGGCCAATCTCGACTGGTGGAATGGCGCTCATGTCGAATTCGTCGCCCGCAAGCATTGGGTTCTGGTTTCCCCATGCGCCAGCCGCTTCCCACGAGCAAGGCGGATAGCCAAGCTGCACGTTGTCTAACGGACCTCCGCAGAAGGCGCCACCGTCTACCTGTGAATTCAGCTCACCACACGGTGGGTACGAGAACCCAGACGGCATGCAGTTCATGGGTGGGAACGTGTTCGACGCCGGTGACGACGGCCCGGATACAGAGCTGACCGTGGACGCTGGCGACCCCATTTGAGGGACCGTATGCATCGACAGAGGATGCGAGTTCTCGGACATACCATGATAAAGTCCACTGGCCTATCGATATCGATCAGGGAATGCACCGTTTCACGGATTAAATGACTCACATTGACACATGTGAACACTTCCGACGGGGGATATTGCTGCTGGGACATAGCAGTATTCGAAGGCACGAAATCGAACTGAGAAGACGAACTTAATCCGTGATCCGGATGCGATGCCCTCCGATTGATCATCGGTACCATTGACGGTGACGTAGGACAAGAAGGCATGTAAACTGAGGGGATCTGAATCGTCTGACAAGGTGGTGGGGTAGGAACCGAGGCCGAACGACCCTTGCCGGCTGCTGGAGCGCAGAGGGGAAGGACGAACGAAATGGTGGTTTCCGAGTCGCCTTCTTCGCCACGCTTCCCCTTCTTTCCCTTCCGATCTTTGGTCCTTTGGGGTCGGTAGACGTAATTGGGATACATCTGCTCGTGCTCCTTCTTCTTCTCCTTGGCCAACTCCTCCCAGTATAAACGCTCTTCGGGTGAGAGTGCCTTCCATTGTTGGCTGATAGTTTTGGATAGATCGGCCTGGCGCTGCTTCTTCGCTGGTCCGTCGACTACTGCCGCTTCCTCTTGTACTGCCTGACGGTCTTCGCAGCATTTTCGGCGGAAGAGGATGAAAGCGTTCTCGGGACGCTTGATATAATCATCGTCGCCCTTTTTAGGTCTGCGGTCGATGTCGCTGCATACCGACGACTTGCGTCGTTTGTGGGACGATGATGGTGACGCGGGGAACGTGGATACTGAGGACATCGTGGATGGTGTTGTGGAGAACATAGAGGTACGTGACGAAGTTATGCACGATTCTGTTTCTGATGGAGAGACGGGAGACAGAGTGCGAACGAGCGTGGGCTTTGAAGGGCTGAGCGTGAGCTTCCGGAGATCTGGCTCAAAAGGAGAAGATATAGGAGACGAGTAAGGACTGGTTTCGGTTTGGTTGAAGTGAAAAGAGGCGGCGCGCGGCGTCGGAGAAACGATAGCCAGGGTTGGCGGATGCAGAGTGTCCGTAATCACCTCAAGTGCTGTGCATGGTGCGTGTTAATGGTTAGGCGATCTGTGGCGACGAGGCGCTGATCGGGTGTAAGGGACTTACATTGTGAAGGGGTATCGCGAGTGCGAAGCGCAGGCATCGGGGAGCAATGACTGCTAGGTGAGCAAACTCGTTCGGGAAAGGGGAATGATGGGAGGGAGAGAAGTAGCAGGGCGTTGGGTTTGAATAATGAGGTTTCGCTGACGGGAACGAGATTACTACTGACTGATGTCGTTGTCACACAGGCGATCGCAAGACAATTGGGCGAGTGGGGCACAAAAAAGCGAAAGACAATACGGACTACTCGTTATATACGTGCCTTCAAAACGGATGGCGAACTTAAACCTTGGAAAGCGAAGGCGCAGGGACGAGATACTGGATATGGATAGAATCGCCCGATTGGTGAGACAATGAAGGCGGACGGGAGATGCACGCTTATCAAATCGACAGCCGTGCATTGTCCTATGAGACCAATTTCGCGTCCATTCCGCGTACAAACAAAGGTACAAACAATTTTCTTATTGTCTTTTTCGCCATTTTTGCTTCTTCCTCGGCCGGCGAAATTCCCCAAGATATCTCCCGCATCTTGCCCCAATTTCGTTAATAATCCCGTATTTTTCCCGCCTCCTTATCTGCAAATTCAGATCCTGACTCGTTGGCCTTGTCACACGTAATATCTTCCATTGGCCCGCACCACTCTTCCCGCGGCACGACCAAGACGTGTCTCCGCCGACGGCCCCGCTGACTTGGATCGCTCTCGCTCTGGTTCCTTCCGTGTGGATTATTGCTCGTGCCACCAGATTTGCACAGCTCTCGCACGACCCAGAAAGTACCGATTCAACCTTCCTCTTTCGGAATGTTGGACCCAACAGCCTGTCCCCCCATCCAACGTGGCCAGACGATAGCGAAACGCCCTCCCTAATTTCCAACACTGATCCCGTCTGGACCCCCCCTCATCACCGTGGCTGTGGGAGTCGCGAGCAGTGATTTACCTTTGTGACGCCATCCCTCTACTCGCCGTCCCCCGATTGCTACCGTTCGCAGTGCCGCTTAGAGGTACCCTTTCTGTGTGCCATTTTCGTTCAGCCGGGACATATCCGATAATTGATACCCATCCCGGCTCTTCACGTGCCGCGTTTCCCGACCTTGAGATATCATCTAGCTGTAAACTGCGCAGCCATCGTGTGCTACCAAACGGGGCATGGGGTTTTCGAGCAGACCACGGTATCGACGTCATCAGGGGAAAGAGTGGTCATTAGTACAGCATGTATCCTTGTACCGTTCTGCCGCTCTATACACACGTACTTTCCCCGGACCTCCTGCTCCTGGTTCCACATGCTCGTCCATCTCGCTAAAGAGACCATGACGCCATTCACCTTGTTACTCGGCTCATGATCAATCCATTCAGTGCTGTCCAACCCGCCACACCGGGTCTTGCAATTCCCTTCCTCACCCTCAGTCATGCAAAAGAGGGAAAATCAGCGTCATTTATTGAGATGGGAAATTGATATTGGTCGTGGCGGATGCTGTCGCGAAGCCACCCACCCCATCCCCGAGCTCCCTCCGTCCCGTCCGCCCACCATTCTGCTCCGTCCGCATCAAGATACTACCACCAGACACGTGTCAAACCATCGCAATTCAAATGAGCGCGCACCGCGGACATTTCTCGGCTCACTTGCCGAAAAAATAAAACCCTCCAGAAAGAAAGAAAAAGTCCGATGACGCATGTGAAAAACATACCCAAAGTGCCTCCCGACGATGGGCCCTGGCGAGGGTTGTCGTAAACCGCCAAAAACCGCCAACATCTCAGCGCCCATGAAACCGTGGCCCTGTACATAATGTCTAGATGGACGTATGGCCCAGAGTCGCGTACGATTATGGTGATATGACATGTCGTGCATGTTCCATCCGGTATGAGCTCCTCCCTCCAATCGTTGTCCCTCCGAGGTGAATCCCCCGCAAAAAGGCTAAATGTGCGTCATTGGTTGATCGGAACGACGTCTGGCATTCCAAGGGCGTTGATACATGAGATGTCTTGGGCGCTCAAAGCGAATCAAATCGTATGCGTATATGAATGACCGGATCATATCATATCTCAGAGATTGAGCACGAAGTGAGAGTCCTCCGGTGTTCAAGGGGTGTTTCCCACTGAAAAGAAAGGTGTTGCCCCTCCCCTCCTCCCTCTTCCAGGTACGACAGTCCGTGACAGAGGAGGCAGCAAAAACGAAAGACCCGTCTGACACACTAAGGTTGGTCTGTCTAGCGGGACGGAGGTGACCGGCGACTCTGGCAAAACAAATCAGAAAAGGGTCCAAGGTTTGAATCAGGCCGGGCCTGACAGTTGGCCCAGAGAGTCCTCATTCACCTGAAACGTGACCACGATCAAACATGCATAGCCTTTCGGTCTGTCTTCTTTATCTTCCGATCTCCCCGAAGCGCGGCGGATTCCAGACCCCATCTTTGGGTCGGCCGTCCGTTTGGAAAAACGATATGGCCATGACTAGGACTGACCAAGTCACGAAACGCGAACATCCATCACATATCACATCATGCATATCGTACACGGAGGGGCCGCGGGGGTCGGGCAACATGGAGCGTAAGGAGCAATGGAGCTAAGCTTTCACCTGAAACGCGTTTACATAATATTGGTCTGCACGGCAGTCTGAAAAATCCCAAATACCTGTGCTCAAGTTCCAACGACCGATTAGGATGTCACGAGAAAAGAAAAGGTGAAAAAAGAGGACTAACGGCGATAGGCTCTTCACGGGTGGTACGCTACCCCATTCACCAGAGATAACGTTCAGTTTGGGGAAGGTGCAACAGAGGACCGGATGAATTGATTAGATCGACCTCCGTGCCACGGGGCCGCCTGCGCATTTTTTTTCTGATTTCCTTTTCTTTTTCTCGCCACTCGGGATCGGTACTGTGCGACAATACAGGGGAGCTTCAGTAAAACGAGGCCCATCTTCCAAGACACAATTCCAAATTCGAAAAAATGCCCCCAAAAATCCCAGGTAAAACCGGGCCCGTCCTAGGCATGCGAATTTTTTTGAGTGAGGAAGGGAGGGACACACATGTCAATTGTTCGTGACGTGGCTGCGTCGATTTCTAAACGTGTCTGAACGCTCCGGAAAAGGAAACGTCACGAGGACGATGGAGGTACGCATCAAACCGCGATCGGGCCGTCGGGGGAAGTGAGGGGAAAGAGGTCGCACGTGCGGGCGCGGGATTCCTCGGACTCGGGCACGCTGCGCCATCGAAATCGAAATAGCCCTCTCCTCCCCTCGTGAAAAAGCGTATGGTCCGGGTCGGTGGGACCCTCGAGCTTAATTTCAAGGGAGGATCCGGAGCTAAAAGGATGGTGAACTTGTGGCTACTACATATTTTTCGAACATCAACACGCGGCGCGACGTACATGTACCTAGATTACTTCCCGGTTATCCCGCATCTGTGATTCCATTGTCCGCCCTTCCCAAACATTCACAACAGTGTCGATTCAAGCATGTGTGGTGACGAGGAATGAGGGGAACAATGAGAAAATAGCGATCGTGATGCAACAGACCCTGTGACACGAACAAGTTTATCGGCTTTACGGTGGCAACCTAAACTCTTCCGGCGATAAGATACCCAGCGCTCCCATTCATTCTCTGGCAGGGAGTGTATGTCGCCGTTCAGAATTTCAGATACCACACCTCGTGTCGGTTTCCCTTGCCCCCATCGTGGGTAACTTCGCCCCGACGCAATGGAAATCGACACACGTTGCAAGCAGAAAACAGAAACAGATGATGAGATGACGTCTTCTGTACCGGGTGGTGTGGTGTGGTGACTCGACCCAAGGGCGCGGTAGCGCCGCCGCAATCCCCCGACAACTCCGTGGGGCAAGCCATTCAATTATCCGTTTCGAAAGGATGAAAAATGGGAGATGAAAAATCGAGTCATTGTCAAAACTGGACCATCGTTACACATATCGAGATATAGAGTCAGACTTGTTCTGTGAGGTACGATAGAAGGAAGAAGTGAAGATTTGAATGGGCGGAAGGGGCAAGTGTTCTACCGGTACACTTGGCATTCTTGCTTATAATCACACACTCCTTCTCAATCACACGTGAGTCATATCGCAAGCGCTCCGTCCTAGCGGGGCCAACGCGCGAATGGATAGTCAAAACCAGCGAACAATGGGGTTGGTGTTGGCTTCTTACATTATTCGGGCATGTGAGGTCTCATCGCACAAGTTGATATTGAATTGGCGAATACTCCGATCATCACGATGACTCGGCAAGATTGAAACTTTTCCAAGGGAAAGACGAAACGAGAGATCGCGAGGACACATAACAGATTGGTATTGTCCCTATCATCAAATTTCTTGTGAGATGTGATGTGATGGGTCACTGACTCAGAGCACCCAAGTTGGGAGCGGCCGGTTTCATCTCCTACGCCGGTGACAGATTAAACTCAACTGTGATATCTGTGAACGCCCTCATGCTCACGACAGCTAATGAATACGTGAAATGAAATTGTCCTCGATGAGTGTTACCCGATGTGATTGATGACTCGAAGGGTCCTTATCAACCGCATACGTTATACCTGGAGCGATGGGAAAGATAAGATCCAACAGAAAGCGAAGGTCAACCACTCGTTTTGGTATGTCGATAGCAACAATACGGATCTGAGTGACCAATACTGGCGAATAACCGATAGGGGTAAGCGGCCTGCGAGTTTAAGCCATTCGCTTGTTACTTTCTTTCAAAGAGATATCTGGAAATCGAACTAGAGATATGACTTGACCGATTAGATGTATATGAGTCTGGCGCAAGCTCCCTTCCCAGAACGAACATGCACCTCGCCACGTGGAGTCAGTGCAAACGGAACAATTTGAAGTGAACGGGATCGCCCTTACCAAAATTAGCCCGTCATCTAGGAGCTCAAAGGCCGTGCGCAATATGTACGTTCCACCACCAGCGATCCGAGATCGATGGGCGGGGCCCATGAGTCATATTCGCATAAATCAGTCACGCTGATGAGACGGTAATAGCTTCTAGGAGAGGAATCCATGAGCAATTCAAACGTCACCCATCCAATACGGAAGCTCAGTCGCGACGGGAATGTAGCGTGATGCGAACAGTTTCGCCCGTGTGGACACATCAGCACTATAACCCTATAGAGCGAACAATGCGCGATTTGGTAGTTTCAAAGGGAGGGAAAATGTGAAAGAACACTTCTAGACAATGCGGAGTATTTGCGCCGCAACGCCGTTGTGAAGAGTGTGACATGGGCCTGCGTGGCGTGCCATCTGCCACCGTGCACAATCGATTCCTTCTAGCAACGGTACATCATTGCGCCAGTACTATGATGTAGTCATAGCTGCAAGCTCAGGACGCCGAATCTGCTCCGCAGCCATAGGTCAGACGTGGAAACCACGAGCGAGAAATGGAATCGAACATTTGCCTCCAGTGAACGGCGCAATCTCGCCAAGCGCGTAAGACCGTGTTGCAATTCCGATCCTATAGAACGCAAGCAAGAATGGTGCCTTCTAGTCGAAAAATACAGGCCTCACATGTGCACTGGCCGATGAAGAGGTGGAATGAAACCCAAAGCCTTCGTATGATCCGGCCGACATCTCTACCTCGGGCTAGAACTTCGTCGGGTTTTCGATCCGCGAGCTCATGAATCAAACTACCACGATAGTTGGTCAGGGTTCACGAACAGTCCGGTAGTAAGGTTTGGTCCGTTCTTGATCGCTCCACAGGTCCGGCGCAGATGTCTGAAAGGCCTCAGAGTAGATGCGCCACGCTCCTTTCCTACTGGATGCCTAGAAAGTCAGCCTGAAGGATGGTGGTGGTTGCGGCTGTGCGGCCCGCCAGGAATGTTTCATCAATGACTAAGCACATCAAGGATCATTCGTTCACACCTTCTCCATCTCAAGTCATGCGGTTTTTCATTCCTCTTCCGTCCCTCTAACGTCTTTTGGAACGCGCTCAATGTACAACCCTTGTGTGGTGCGTTTTTCAGCTTTTGGTTACAGTGATGCCGCAGAGACCCTTGGCGGTTAGCCGGGAGGCTTCGGCTTCGGCTTCCATACACACAGCGACCCTTGCATTCCAGTGCGTCGAAATTTTTACTGCCATTCTTTTTGCTGTCAACATCCCGCTAAACTTTATGGTTGCGTTCTGGACTGGCTTGAGTGCGCTGCCCTCGGCGAATTCGTACGGGATGCGCATGTCGTTATTCTCGCCTCCGAAATAATCATCTCGCCTAGTAGCGACCGATGCGTACGTTGTGCACACAGTCGGGTCCACATCGAACGGCACGGCGCACGACGCGAAGTCTTCAAGTTGAACATCGGATAACACGATGGAAGCCGCCCTTACTTCATAACCACGCGCTCATTATATCCTATGGTGGGCATATACATACCACACCAATGACACCATGACCTTTTCTTTCGTGTTCCCGTGCCCTCTCTGTCCTATCTTGGGGTTCTTTAACCCACCGCTCAACGTTACACGTGTAACGTCAACCGCCATCCCGAACATCGTCGGAGGCAATTTTTAATTTCCGGTGACCAATGGCAGAATCAGCTGTGTTTATTTCCGACGGGATGGCAGTGACCCAGACCATTGCCGCCTCCAGCCTGTGGATATTGTGACTTGCTGCTATAGATGCTTGCGCTCAAACGATTTTCCCACTCTCATGTGACTCCGAGGGTGATCAACTAGTGGCGTCACCCCCTTCCGACGTTGCACATGTGTTGCCAAAGTCGTCATCATCAATACCCCAAATTTCAACGGCGAGGTCTCGATCAAGCTCCGAACACCAGGATCAGATGCCAGGGAAGTTACCGGTTTGAAGGAGTACCTCTTTGGCCGTAGTAATGCAGCACTGTATCTCTGACAAGTTTTACACAAGTACATCAATACCAATGATCATAATCTTAGTCAGAACCTAACTGTGTCTGTCTGCTTGCTCCGAATCAGCAGCGTCTATCGCGCCTGAATCACAGCTCCAGCCCTCGGAAATGACAAGATGTCTATGTCTTCGTCAGACGGTCACACGCACGATCAAAAAGCAATCAATTCGGCCACCAGTCAATCGATAAAATCCGCCAAAAATCCATTTTCTCTTTGGAAGGAGAGACTGAGGTGGCGCGTTTCCATCTGCACATGGTCCCTGGCCTGCGATAATCGGACAATCTCCGCGTATTTTCCACTGTATCCGATACGCGGTTAACATGATAACAGTTATGTCATGTCATCGTACCGTTGTTTCGGTTCGTTATCACCAAACTCGTCCGTGTTCTCCACGGCGTCGTCGGCGCCCGGGATAAAACCTCGTCTTCCGAATGTCAGTTGTGGCAAACCGAAAGTGGGACCCGTTGCGACGCCTTCGGGGGAATCGAGCTACCTCGAGTGCCTCTTGTATGCGGTTGTGATCATGACCAGAACCAGAACCAGGGCTAAACCTTGCTGGGTGCCGGGGATATCCCCATTTCGATCGAGTCGAGTCCGGACCCCCTTCCGACTTCTGGTCTTGGGAATTATCGATGTGAGATATGAATGAAGGGCACGTCTTCTCTGATGGTTGTTAGGTGATGATCCGGTGCAAAGTTCGAGTACGACGACACCGCGCTTGGCAGGTGACTCGTCCCGGTGAGTCAGAAGAAATCCATTAGGAATTCGAAGCAGAAGTCGTCGTCGTTGGGGGTTGCGGGGGAACGGTTTCCCGGCATTGAGTTGAACCTTTCCCGAGGTGGCCTTCGAGTTGCCACAACGGATCTTACGTCGTATCCGACGTGTGCCCAGAAGGGAATTAGTGCGGTGGAGGTTGCAGGTCGTCGTCGGTGAGTCAAGTTCTGCAAGCCCCATGAATCGAAAATCTTTCGACATACGAAACGATGCGGCTTTTCAGAAAGATCTGTGAAAGCGTCCGAGGGGACTCGGGCCAGTGGTGACAGTGTCTTCTTCCAATTCGAATAGGACCCACCGACCAAGTTGCTTGCGGATAGTGGGGGGAAGGGGTGTTCGTGATGGTATCCAAGACGACAAGCCCTGCAGAGCCCTCAAAGATGGTGGACATTGAATTATGGCGGGACAAGTCGAATTGATCCAACTTACAGGTTTGCTGGGCGCTTGGTTTGTCTTGACGCAAGGCCTGCTTCCGCCTCAACCGGTATCTTCCGAGTGGGGAAGGTCAAGGCCTCAAGGCCTCACCCCCTCACAGCTTCCAACGACAGGGCACGATCATCAACCTCCGTCTCTTCGCGAGGTAATGATGCACAACGACTCGATCGTAGGAATAGCCTATGCCTAGTGGATCGAGCGTACCTGTTTGCTACTAGCCTGGGATGGGTGTGGCAGTGCTAGACTTTTTACTAATTGTGACGTTACAACAAGTTCAAGTTGTTGTCAACCCATCATCACTGCAAGGCAAGTTCTACATTGCAGACGCTTCCAGATATCTCCGTATTCTGATTTTTGAATGTCCAGGGAAATGAAACGCCGTCAGTCGACTCTGTCTCCACAAAGAGCTACGGCAGTTCCAGAGGCGAACGCCAAGACCAGTTCGATGAACGACCTGTCAACGCACGCGTCCAAGAAACTGAAACTTCTCGCTGATCATAGCATCTCTTCGCCGTTTCCTGACTTTCCTCATCCATCCACGGAGGATGTCCATGCCATCCATTCGCTCCTTGCGTCCTACACACCAGGTGGGGCCCCTGTCTACAACGGTCCTGTCCTGGATTCCAATTCTGCAATGTCATGTGGACACACTCCCAGTGTCATCGACGCGCTCATTGGCACAATCCTCTCGCAGAACACTTCTTCTGCCAACAGCTCTGCCGCCAAAAGTGCATTGGACAGTGTCTTTGGTCAGGGCGAATCTGGTCTCGAGAAGATGGTGAACGCGGACCGACAGGTACTCGTAGATACGATCCGGTCCGGTGGCCTCGCGAATCGCAAGGCAAAGACCATCCAGGAGGCACTTGTCACTGTGAAGCAGAGATACGGACGGTACGATCTGCAACATCTCGCAGCGCCAGGTATGACAGACGAACGTGCGATGCAAGAACTCGTCTCTCTCAACGGCGTCGGCCCCAAGACGGCTGCCTGTGTTTTGTCATTTTGTCTGGGTCGACAGGCATTTGCGGTGGACACGCACGTGTTCCGCTTGTCCAAGTTACTGGGATGGGTCCCGAAGAGTGCAGACCGTGTTGGCGCGCAGGCTCACTTGGAGCTTAAGATTCCACCCGAGCTCAAATATGGTCTACATGTCATGATGGTCCGTCATGGACGTGCTTGCCGTGGATGCAAGAACGGAACTGGACCTTGCCCCTTGAAGAGTTGGCTCGAAGAGAGGGCGCCTGCGCAATCTGACTCGAAGGACTCTGACTCGGAGGGCTCTGACTCGGATGATTCCGAATCATGCGGTTACTGAACACTGGGTGTTTACGTTTGTTCGTTAGCATAATATTCATTGCAAGGACATCCTCCCCATCATTGTCTAAGTAACATGGTCAGTCAATATCTTACATGTTCGTCAGATAGGCTGACCCACAATATGTAGGTGTTGAATTCGTCGTGCAGAATATGAACGATGTGTAGAGTCTAATTGCGGGTTCATCCGACTTCTTGACATGTAAAGACACGCAGATTCCAGTGGTGGATCTTTATCAATGGGCGAAGCGTGTTGAACGCTGGTCCCGCATACGTGAAGTTCTGAGTAGCTGATGGATGACCCTCTGTCTTTGGTATCAGGAAGCACAAAGAGAGAACATACATATGCATAGGTTGCATTCCTTATGTCTTCATCCCTTCGAAACCGCAATCAGATAACTTTCGTGATTACAATCTGACAGGACTTCGGTGATATCGTCCCCGTCGTTCACTGCGGCGTGCGATAGTCCTGGCCAATTTGAGAGGATATGTCTCACTAGGTACCTAGGACGAGTTAAGTCCTCGAATGTGGGAGCATTCTCAGCGAGCCTCACTGTCGTCTACCTGGAAGAAGGTCATCCACAGTGAGTGATGTCTTATCCATGCAATTCTAATCCTCGCTCATGTACATTGGCGTCAGAGCAGAGTAGGTTTGCCATTTTATCGGCTGACATGACTCATCACTCATTGGACGGTAACGGACACCCAATGTTTTGCACCGCTAGCTGCGAATTCTCGGCCGTTGAATATGTACCCCATTCGGGGTTGGGTTTGAAACAATTCAGGCTCTTCTAGATCAAAGAGCGGTCATGCCGTCGACCGAGGGTTTTCATCAAGTGAAAGGGTCCAAAACGCAATGTCGAGGATCTCCCAGATTAGCTATGATGCTACTACACAAACGGACGTTGTAAGCAGGTTTACTCTGGAATAATGCATAAGAATTCGATCAGTACGGAGTGAACGTCGCTGAGTTTGCCTTTGGTGAAGGTGGGTTCAAAAAGCGCTACGGTTTGCAGTAATCACGATGTTATGAGCAGGCTACCCTAACATGTAAATGAGTACAAATTAACAATTGACACTGTCCAGGCTTTCAACGAGCTGGTCGTGCCAAACGGGTCAGTTGTTGTTAACGTCACAAAGACCTCGAATCCTGATCTATTCTTCGCTCTCAGGGCACTTCCTTCTCTATCCCGTGTCTCAAGTGGCGCGAATGGCTCTGTATGTGGAGTTGTTCACCACGGCTCGGGCCTGATTTGTTGGGTAGAGTATTGGACCAAGTTCACATTTTGAACGTTCCCGCAGACACAAGCTTGGGTACGCATGGTTTCATTCCCCACTCATTTCCTTCTCCCTGGATTATTGAGACCGTTCATTTCGGCGACGGCAAATTTTGTGGCAAACAACACAGATCCCAAGGTCCAGATAATCGCCATCTTCTACGATCGCGTCGGCAGGGTATATTTGTACTGCAAGATCTCTACAGGCTACTTGATAGGTTCTTGTTACACCAAGCTTGGTGTGGCCACCGATCACATCGACAGCGCAGCCTTAGCCGCAACCAAGGTCATCGCACTCGTGGACGTGACGATATAGATGGGGTTTAGCCGAGGTTCCAACTTATCCCAAGGTGGAATCACCGTCCATATTCTGCAAACGATGTAATTGCTTCACTCCTGACGGATCATTGAATATTTACGTCTTCTACAAGCATTACCTTCATGGCGAGCGCGTCCTCTCCATCATCATCTGTGCAACATGGTCCGTCGCGGTCAGTATCAACGAACGTGTTCAAGTTGGAAAAGCTCACTCACAATATGCAGACTTCATTTTTGTCATGCGAAATTGGAGCGATGAGTACAGTCTAAATGCAGGTTCGTTTGACTTCCTGACGTGTAATGTGACTTCAGATACATCAAACATTGTCCTTGCAGACGCCACTGGCAAAGACAGTTATCACTTGGAGAAGAAGATGTTATATGGTCTGCCATACATGACCTCGTAAGCAGCTGGCGTGCTACACTCTGCCTTTGATATTCGGGGAGCACGAACAAGGAGCTCACATGCGCATGTGCCGCGTCTCTGATGTCTTCTTTTCTAAGGTAAACAGGAATGGGTCATCTAGCGTTGCCGACTCGATTACTGTGGCTTACAATCTGACGAGACACATTCCAATGATCTCGTTTCTATCATTGACCGCGACATGGGACAGTCCGGGATAGGCGGAGAGGATGCGTACGACTGAAAGGGAATGTAAAAGTTAACCCAGGATGACACAGTTTCGGTGTGGTGAATAGAACTTTACAGTGATCAATAACGTGTGTGTCGTTAGGGAGAACATCTAGTGAGCGCTGTCGCATCTCGTTACTATCATTTACCTGAGGACAAGGATGACACGGCTGGGAGAAGTACAGGTGAGGTTCAAAAACTTACTTGGGCAGGTCTGATTATCGGGATCATCTTGCACGAGTAGATGTACAAGGGGTGGGTAGGGCGGGCGATTCAGTACTTGCATGAGTCATGTTTTGTCTAAGCGCTTGGTATGAGCGGGGATAATTAGTAAATGGAGACCGCACTTGCCCAACCAACTCCTCTCGATCTCCATTCACTGGCCAGTTCAATTGTGCATCTATCCCAACCTCACGCTGTATCCCCCCTGTGGTCTCTGATATTCGAATTCAATCATCGGAACTGGAAAAATGCATTGCTCGTTACCACTGAGAATGGTGTGAGAGCGGGCGATAGAAAAGTAGCGGATACCTTGCCGTTAGAACGGTAATATGGCGGGCAATAAGGTTTTACAGTAAAATATCAACGTTTAATCGCGAAGAACGTTGGGAACATCCGCGTGGACTCCGTCCTTCACAGATACCGCCTCGTTAGCCGCACTGTCACACATTTGCGTGTAGACGCAGAATCACTTTGAAACAATCGCCCAATAGCAACGCTTCGGTTTGCAACCAGGGCAACTCGCACGATCTGTCAAGTAAAGTACGAACTCTGTGCTACCCAGCCTTCAAGTTTATGGAGGAACTTATGGTGATCCGAAAAGATCTGGGATGTGTTCGCAGTTTCAACCGGAATTTCGCGTTCGAGAGGACAGCTACTCACCTTTGGGTCAAATCGTAGGCCCAAGTGGAATATGTTTGCCTGGAAATCGATATAGCCTTTTTGGACCACGGAATTAATAATGACGAGTAACGCAGCTTAGCGTAGTCAGCACAAGAGTCAGCACATCAGCATCTGCCTCTTTGCTGATTCGTTACTTCAATGTCTAGCTTCTCTGGTGTGGGTAGGCTTAGTGGTCAAATTTCTAAGGATCTGTGTTGTACCTTGTATTATTCTCGGCGCCATCAAATGTCTATCTGGGATTGGGCACAAACTACTATTTAGAGCAATGGTTGGTGAGGAGTCAATGGAACTTCAAACCATCGATATGGCGCTTACAATATTCGAGCAAGCCTTTGGGTCGCCCAACCATGGCCACTAGAGTCAGTCACGGCTGAGGTTGACGGATTGTCGTCCGAATCTAAGGTTATAGAGGATTATCACGATCCAGACTTTTCCCTGACGCGGCTATGATACCACGCAGTGTCTGTTGTGAGAAAGTGTCTGCCCCACGTTTAATCAGGCGTTACAAAGCCTGCACGAAGACGACGGATCGGGTTACCGGTCCGTCCAAATGTTGTCCATCATGATTGACATTTAAAGAGTGTCATTGTTCCTTGTCGACCATCTCCCTTCATCTTTGCATCCTTCACAATGAGCTCTTGTTGTAAAAAAGTTTCCCCAAACGACGACACGAACATCGTCAGTGTTGTCAACGATGCATACAGCAAGATCGCCCGAGAAAGCGCCGATCAGTCCTGTACGTTGACCACCACCGCTGAAGCATTAGACCTCATGCACTTACATTAACGACTGATTACCAGATGCCGACCTTGTGGCAAATGCGTTCGGATACAGCGCCGAGGAGTTACAGACAGTCCCATCTGAATCTCACATGGGATTGAGCTGTGGAAATCCCGTTGCTACCGCGTCGATAAAGGAGGTAAGCGCGTTCCATAGTTGATACATTGGCAACGCATTGTGATTGACCCCTGCATATTCATCGTTGTCAATAGGGCGAGACGGTGATTGATCTAGGTTCCGGCGGGGGCATAGACGTCTTTCTGGCGGCTGCCAAAGTGGGCGCGACTGGACAGGTCATTGGAATAGATGGCTCAGATGTACGTCCGAATCACACGCGGCCGTAGAAATACGTACTGATCTGAGACGCTAGGATATGATTTCTCGTGCTAGACGAAATGCTGAGGCCAAGGGTCTGAAACCACCGCATGTTGCATTCGTCAAAGCGGTCTTGACGGACGATCTTCCCATCGAAAGCGACTCGGT
Organism: Zangia roseola; assembly: GCA_038090095.1. Lineage (NCBI taxonomy): Eukaryota > Fungi > Basidiomycota > Agaricomycetes > Boletales > Boletaceae > Zangia > Zangia roseola. Next base: position 28,401 of record JBBPMD010000085.1, read on the forward strand.
GGACTGCATCCTGTCCAACTGCGTTATCAACCTGTTGCCGCCCGCAGGCAAACTCAAGGTGATGCAGGAAATGCATCGCGTCCTCAAACCTGGAGGGCGTGTTAGCCTCGATGATGTATGTGGTTTACCTACTGGTAGGCGTAGCTCGTATGGTGTTCTCATACACACGCACAGATTGTGGCCAAAAAACCATTCCCGGATTCCTTGCGTACTAATATGGCGGCATATATTGGCTGTATTTCTGGTGCCATCCTTCTTGAAGACTACAAAGCATTAATGCAGGATGCGGGCTTCAGAGGTGAGTGGCATTGGAAACTATGATGTTCTTAGTGATCAACTTATCTATTGGCAGAGATCTTGTTCACCGAGAGTCCCGCCGATCTGAATGTCTACGGTTCCGTTGGATGTTGTGGAACCGAAGAATCATCTAGTTTAGGTGACATCGGAGATTTGAATGAATGGGCTAGTGAGTGCAATCAATTGATGTATGGTTTACATTAGCCAACATCCCAAAAGAGTCCTACAAAATCTATGCCACGAAGAGCGCCGACGCTTCTTCACCAGCCAAGCCCGCGCCAAAGTCCGCTCTCAAGAACTGGTGATTGCCTGAATCAGCAAGGAAATATATACCCAGTCGACGGCGTTCATGATGACGAGTGGTGTGGAGAAATGGCTGGCGACAGGACAGGAGACATGGTGGATTTGACTGAGATTCAAGCCGGTATGTTGATTAGCCGGATATATAGTATACAATGCCATATTTTCTTGCGGCGCTGATTCGGCATCAGCCGATGGAAACCTCCACCGCGACAAGCACTTGGGATCATGTCCGTTTCATGTACCGCAGTCTGCAGCAAGTTCTTGGCGGTGATGATACGCATCCTCGTACCAGGCAGTTGGACCCTCCTTTTTGGTTGAACTTGAATCGGCACTGAGAAACACGGGACCGCAGGTAGTTGGATCTCAAATCTAGCTATTCCTGCTATTGCGGCTGTTGAGTCGCGGCATTATCCAACCAGAGAGCCATGCAAATAAAGCGCACCTTTTCTCCTCGTACGGGCCAGCTGTAGGAGTTTCCTTGAAGATCTGGAGGGAAAGCTTCAGGGAGACACTCAGAGAGTATGGAGAGCGGGTGTCGTTCAGTAGAATTCAGGCTTGTGAGCCCGGATCTCTTCTCACGCATTGTCACCCAAGGCTGCGGCCGACTTCTTATGTACTTCTCCAGCTTGGACGTCAGAAGGGGTGGTCTGGCAAACAGCCAGGTGGCATCGTGACACAAAAAGTAGACAAATGATGGTCGGCACGCGTCGCAATTGTCGGCGAGCAACAAACGCGAGGGAGCAGAACAAGTTCGAGCCCAAGCACGCGGTACCCGAATAGAAAGGCAAACCCGACTCGTACGATGATCTAGGGTTTGTTCGCGTTTTCACCCGGGTGTACACAGTGGAGCGATCTCCCCTAATCACAAACGTGAGTCTGGCATTTGTTTCGAAAACGTCAGCGTTGGTGACATGTCTATCTGAAATTTGAAGGCTTCGACTGTTTCAAGAACGTTCACAAGGTGCGTCGGTGTTGAAAGTGTGATGTTACTGAGAATAAACTGTGCGTATTGGTAGAGATCTTGTTCACAGAAAATCAGACAGTGCTGAATGTCTGTGGCTTGGTTGGGTGCTGTGAGATGGAAGATTCAACTAGAGATCTGAACGAGTGGGCCAGTAAGTGGTGAGAATCGACGTATTGTTTGTAACAACTCTGAAGTCCTACCGAATGCAGGCTTCGAAGAGCGTCGATGTATCTTTGACAAGCGACAATTCCACGCCGCCGTCTGCACTCAAGAACGTGTGGGACGCGTGTCCGGCTCCGGTATCGTGTCCGAGCAGCCTGGAGTGCGAAGAGGTCGTGGATCTCATCAGGAATCGCGAACTTGGGAAGAAAGACTTCGTAGTGTTTGACGTAAGAGGAGATGCCCATGCCGTACGTTGTGTGTTGCTAGAGGTAACCTGGTCGATTAGGGAGGCCATATCCGCGGGGGCATTCATCGACCTGCCTCAACCTTCCCTGACGATACAGACACGTTCCATGAGGAGCGCAAGAAAACAAAGAAGAAGATTGTTCACCGCGGGAGCTCCCATAGTCGAGGTCCGCGGTATGCCGGATGGTACTTGAATGAATGGCGTCAAAGGTGTTTCGAGTTTACTACTCAGGTACCAAGATTACTTGAATCGACAAGGCAATACCGAGTCGAGAGAGCATTCGCGATGATGGGTGGTGCGAGTGAATGGGTCGTCCTACAAAGGACAGGAGGATTTGACTGATACTCTAAGCATCAGTCTAATTTTGAGTATCATGGACAAGGACAGAATCGAAGTTAACAGTGAGCACCCGCATCACGACGTCATCCTAGTCTCCATGAACACGAGAGGGCTCCGAGATGATTCAAAATCGGACGCACCGAGCCGCGAAATGGGCTAACACCAGTGCCACGGGACCAGGCCTGAGGTACTGCGACAAGAATTTGAAGGATGCTTGTTTCATGGACGTTCGCAGTAGTCCGATATACCATCTCGAGCATCCGGGGTCGGGTCCCAATCATCGGTTGGCATTACATATACCGAATAGTAAGATGGACCTCAGGCTGGAACACGAGGACCGCATTGTTGGACGGTCCAGGAAGTTCACTGAAGTGGGTCAGCATCGGGTCCGAGAGCGACTATTGTAACACAAAAACGTTGGGGAGGACGAGGGCTTGACAAGACTAACTTGAATGAATTACTGATTACAGTAATAATCGGTTCTGCCGGCAGGCCATGCTGTTATCGCGTTTTTTCCTCGCGGATTTTCTTCACATCGCCGGTGTCTTGGAACGCGCGTAATGCGAAGAAAAGTTGGTATTTCTCTGAAGGGACTCAAAGACGGCAAACAACAGGGCGAGTCTAGTCGAGATAGATGATGAAACAGGACACTTCCAAGCGAACGTTGGATGACACTGCGGTTACACGATTCCGTAGACTGCGGTAAGCATGTCGGAGAAAGGGAGTTATCCGGGGATTCCTGAAGCGCCCAAGAGCGGGAAGTTTAGGTTTGGTGGGAACTGACCGGCCGAGAACGCTCGATTCTTCCATTCCATCGCCCCAGTTTCCAAAGAGAGAATAAAGCACCACTCTGCTCGGTCAACCTGCTGACGGCCTTCTAGACGCTCTATCACCATTCAGTGTATGTCGCTGACCTAGTCTTGATCAATTGACATCCTGACCTTTGCTTGCTCCCTCTCTTGACAACACTCCAGATCATTGCTTGCCATGCCTGCGATCCGTGAATACGATATCACTCAATGCGACTTTGACGACGACGGTGCGCTTTTCTTTTCTTATTTGAAATGTCCATCTCATCAATGAATACCTATCAGACGGAATGCCGCCCCTCGTCGACAACCCGAATCCTTCGATGACGTTTACATTTTTCACCGACATGACACCCATCACCGCCCTGAGCGCGGATCCTACCATCCCGTTCGAAACCGTTTGGGAGAACCCCCTCCCCGCTTTTGCATCCCCCGCTGACTTCGTCGAGCACTCTGATATCCAGGTAGTGTCCCAAGGCCCCGACCGCGTCAGTCACGCCAAGAAGCGCGATGCCTCGTATATCCCACGCCCGCCCAACGCCTTTATCCTCTTCAGATCATCCTTCATCCGTAGCCAGCAAGTTCCGGAGAAGGTGGAAGGGAACCATAGTACCCTTTCAAAGATCATCGGTACGTGTTTCAACTGGGTCATCGTGAGTCGTATTGTATTACAACTGGACTACAGGCAAATATTGGAAGACGCTTCCTCGCGAAGAAAGGGAGGTCTGGGAGGCAAAGGCGCTCGTTGCACAGGCAGAACATAGGAAGCGCTACCCCGATTGGCGTTTCCGGCCAGGAGCCAACGCATTTTCCAAACTTAAAGTCAAGGATGGGCCTCAAGCGTCTAATCGAAAGCGAGGTAGTCAGACCGGGCGAAAGGTCAAGGGTGATCCTGCGAATAGGAAACCGAAAAGCGGTGACGAGAGGTGTGCTATCATTGCGGATCTTTTGGTCGAAGGGAAAACAGGCGTAGATCTAGAAGATGCGGTGAGGAGATGGGAGGATAGTGCTGGTAGAGGGGCTGACGGACAGAACGGTGCCTGCAAAGATGGTGCAGGGACTGCGAAGAAGAGTGGAGATGAGCAGAGAGCCGCGGCGGCGAACGAAGTTGAGGACAACGGTAAGGTCGCTTCCACCAAGGCCGGTGCAGTCCCCGCCCCACCTGGTGCCCCCCAGTTTCAAACCCGTGCTCAGACTCCCGACACCACGCATGACGATCGCTTTCGCATCCCCCTCACTGCGATGTTCAGACGTTCTCTTTCTGCCCCAGCAGGTCAATGCTTCCCCGAGCAGACATCTTCTCACCACCGTCACAACTCGCTTGACAGCGTATTCGCCAACGTATCGTACGACATTGCGGAATCTCCGCAGAGCGCGTGCCCTTCATCATATAATAGCGAACAGACAGAAGACCTTGGGTATGCCGTACCGGCGGACTCCATCGGATGTCTCTCTCCCTTGGTTCTCCCGTCCGTACTTAGGGAAGGCGTCCCAGCGCGCTGGAACGACGTGAGTATTGATCACATTTCGGTTATCGATATTATCTCCTCAGCACGTAATCATTACAGCCGTACAATCTCCTTGAGACATCGATAGGTCTTCCGCCCTCCCCTGACTGCCCCAGTTTGACCTATACCCTCCACACCCCGCCCACCGTCTCTCCTGTGGAGGATCATTCTTTAGCTACCTACAACTTTGGCACCACCGTGAGCGCGGAGTTCGACGACGGATTACCGCCTACCTATACCCGGGACACACAGGACGCGTATTACGGGAAGAGTTGGGCAGAGTGTGCAGTTTTGCAGGAACAGATGCCAATCTTCATCAACGAGTTCGGGGGTCCCGCGAATGTCGACGATTGGTGCGCGCCACACTATAGCGTTTGTGTGGACAATACGAACGCTCTATATCACTACTCAAGCAGTGACGACTTCTGTGGACTCGAAGATGATTGCATCCGTGCTCACGCGGGGAATTGCCTACCTGCCGTCGCATTCTGAGTTTATACCCCACAGCGAATCAAACCTATAGAGAATTCTTGCCTTTCGAACGCCTTTCTTGTATTAGGGTGAAGTTACCCATTTGACTTTTGACATGCTAAAATGATAATGCGATTCAACGTTCTGAATGTTTCATCTATGGTAACCTTTCTTTACCTATGCTCTCCGATATTTTGTCACCGATATCTAACATTATGCGCTCCCTCTTCTCCTTGTCGTTGTAAAATTGTCTCGTGAATGATGCTGTTGTAAGATACCTCGTTTACTATATCTTCAAGTTGTGGGTCCTTTAGGACTGTACAATAGCGAATATGACGCATCGAGTATGATTGCGTGCTACATCATGGCAACATCGTGACGATACCAGACCTCCTCAGGCCTCAAGGTCTTTGGACTCATTCCTGAGTACTGAGTACGGAGTCCTCACGTGCAACATCATCTCAACATGTAGTCCCGCGGAATACCGCGAACCGACAGAAGCGAACTGACATCCAGACGGAACATCGTGTCATATAAGCCACAGCTGACAATGACCGTGACAGGTCGTTCCTGGATGACATGCAGACATCTGGGGTCGTAAGTGACGGTAAGTCTTTACGTCAGGACACTTCAGAAGCACGGGCTGAGTCTCTAGTCTAGTAAGTCGTCGATAGACGTCTTGCCAGATTCCAGAATGATACATCACCGAATCCACTGCACTCTATAGTTATCTGCCTTCGCTCCCACAGCATGACACCGTCAGCATACCCACCCACCATCGACTCACCCACTAGGCATACCTGGTATGTCAATCATCAATATTTGCTCTCGCGCCGTCTACATAGAGTCAAGGATAAGTACTAGCCCAGTTTGGTGCGTAATATAATGGTTAAAAAAGTCGGACGAGCGATATGTAGTTTATCGGGCGTGGATCACCGTCCAGTTTGAGTCAACCCGAGCAAGAACCCAACTTGAGCGTTAGCGCTTCAGAAGTACTATCTTCCGACTTAACTTAGGGTCTGCCTACGGTGCAGCCTACCTGAGGCTACATATTAGCGTAGTTCAGAGTAGGAAACGGGCCCGTTTGGGGGCCCGTTTTCGAGTGTCGATTTGAACTTCGATTTAGACCACGAGAATCCAAACCGTGACACTGTTTTGAGACTCGCCCCCGTTTTCAGCAACGTTCGGCAGCACATAACTGAGTTTGAATTGGTAATCTGTCGCAGTGCCGGTGCTCATCAAGTGTCTTCTTGACTTGTCGTTTTCAACAGTTTCTTTCCACTCGTTTCACTATGTACTTACAGATATGGCAGGTCCCAAGGTAGTGTTAAAGCCTGTCTCTCGGTTCTCAAAGAAAACATCCCCTTGCACCCACCACTCAACCCAACCCATGCAGCTCGGCTTCCCTGTCGCGGCAGTGCTTCGGGCCGGAAGCCTTACGGGCTTCGCTCATCCTACCTATCCTTACATCCAGGAGTTTGTAGTTCACAACATCCTGTACTCACCTAACGTCGCACCTTCAATCCACTTGTTCTTTCCCTTATGTCACTCACGAAAGCGATCGAAAATCTAGTTGTCATCATCGATCACTGCAATCAAGTTGAAGCTCCGACAGTGCTCCGCCACAGTAGGCCGAAATCAAAATCCAGAACTACCTAAAACAGCTCCGAAACCAGGTATGTCAAAATACAGGGTGGTTTTGGTACCCAAAACGAGTTTCAAATCCATTATCAAAACGGCTCCAAAACGCCGTTTTCTACTTGAACGTCGCTATTAGTACCACGTGACACGGTTGTCGGAGTACCAATTATGTTCGTGGCGCTTCGGTGTTGGTGAACAATTACTGAGACAGCATCACTACAGTACTAGCGATCGAGGTGAGGTTTAGCATCATAATGCTGTATTTCATAATACTTTGTGTGCTCTTTACAACGGAATGCTTGACGTGATACGTAGACGAAGACGGCGTTTCTGCCAGTCACGGTTTCATGCTTACCCGAGGCAAACCCGAGAAGTGGCGAAGCGCGAGTCCTAGACCAGATATATAGCCTGAGTAAGCTGTCAATTAACTAGACGTGTTCGAGCACTTATCCGCAGTACTCCCTACCTTCGTCTCAGACCTCAGGCTCTGGTATGATCGGTGCAACACTACTCACTGAAATAGTGACATTGGCGGGTGCCATCAGCTCACTTTTTGGCGACGCGCAGACAGTACTCCCCGAGTCCTACCCTTCAGCCAGCGAGACATGCCAGGAAATCGCTTCTTCTATTTCCTTGGCGTCAGATGTCTACGCAAAAAGTTCGTCGCTATCGTTTCTGTCGTCTGTCTTATTCAAAGTCGATGCTTATTGCAGTGTCGCCAAAGTATCTCGAAGATATCAGCCACTGGTCATCATCGAGCACACAAGTTGCAGCGTGCTCGTTTGAGCCCGGCACGCCGGAGGATGTCGGCATTGCAGTGAGCCTACTTCACGCTGACGTGAGGTTATTCGTGATGACAATGTGCTATGTAGCTACGAATTATCGGTCGAAATCGAACTCCATTTGCGGTACGTGTCGCTCCCGCTGATGACAGACCATCCTCCCAAGACGTTTTTAGGTCAAAGGTGGTGGGCATACCACTAACCCAGGATTTTCCTCCACGGAGGGAGTCCAGATGGCGATGACGAGGTTCTCTCAGATTGTCTATGATCCAGTGGCACAAACGGCGACAGTGGGGGCGGGTCTCACTTGGGATACTGTATACGAACAACTGGAACCGCATGGAGTAAATGTGGCAGGTGGACGGATATCTGGCGTAGGCGTTGCTGGGTTTACGCTTGGCGGAGGTACGTTCAAACGTGGGTATGGTTGACAGTAACATTGACGTTATGCGCAGGCTACTCCTGGCATACTAACCAGTATGGATTGACCATCGACAATGTACAGGCTTATGAGTTGGTTATGCCCAATGGGACAGTCATCGCCGTCACGGAGACATCGAGCCCTGACCTGTTCTTTGCTCTTAAAGTACGCTTTTCCCTGACCAATAAATCAATCGCATCACTGAGTTGTTGTGTCTAGGGTGGCCTGAACAATTATGTACGCGAACATGTTCGGCCGAGGACGCGCTGTTGATCATAGTTTAGGGTATCGTAACCAGGTTTACATACAAGACGTTCCCGCAGACGCAAGTTTGGGTACGCAAGCTTCATCCTCAGGTTTATGTAGATTTATTAACATATACTGTGAAGGGGGGTCTCATTTCCTATGAAGGGGACGTCGTGGACCAGGTCATCGCGGCGACGGCGAATTTTGTGGCAAATAACACCGATCCCAAAGCCGGGATCATCTCCTTGTACTATAACAGGGGCGGTCAGGTGGGGTCTTTGTTGATAATCTGGTTTAAATTCGATTAAATCTCTCGTCTCATGCAGCTTGGTGCCGGCTTAAATATTTTTTATGATGCACCAGCACCGCCAGCTGGCATATTCGACGATTTCCTAGCGATTCCCTCGTCCGTGCGGGATATTTCGACACGTTCATTCCCCTCTCTTATCAGGTCCTTGTTTACATCTCCAGATGCTGGCCCTGGAAGGTAAGTCTCTTTCTGTTTGGAGTTGAACTGAATATCAACTGCATTGATAGAGCTGCCTTCAATTCCATTTCCCTAGCTGGTTACTCGGCCCCATTTATCCAGTCTCTCGTCAACGAAACCAATGTAAGCAGAAATCGGCAGTCGTCCCGAGTTCCACCTGCTGATTATTCCACTCCAGTATTGGAGACAAAACCTTCCGGATGATGTGGCCTACATTTCTTATGATGTGCAGCCTTTCCTCCCCTCGCTACTGTCTCACAACGCGACGCCGTCAGCATACCCGCCTACCCGTGCGCAAGCCCTCTATCCGCTCAACATCGTCTTTACATGGAACAAGCCGGAAACCGACCAAGCCGTATACAGTGCGTCAAGGACAACTGCGAAGACCCTGCAGGCGGAAGCCATGAAGGACGGTAGTGGATTCACCCCCCCGGTCATGTATCCCAACTATGCCCTCTTCGACACACCGGTGGTCAACCTTTACGGTAGAAACTTGCCCCGACTACAGGCGATCAAAGCGACTGTTGATCCAGAGAATGTAATGGGACTGGCTGGTGGTTTCAAGATCTGATCCCCATTTTGAGATACTGGTCCAGGCGGGCATGTACATATAAGCAATTTATCTAGATGAAGCATCGTCGAAGTGTTCACGCTCCGTGTCGATAAACCATCGTATCGTTTATCATGAAGTGTGACTGGCGCCATTGACAACGTAGCAGGAGCGACAACGAGCCCGCAGATGAGCTAAGCGATCTGTGATCAATGCCGTGCGTCAATAAAGATTTCAAATCGTCTTGAGCAGACAAACCGAAGGGCTCCGACGTATCGTTTTGTTGCGGGTGTGGGACCTCAAAAACCTCGCGGCGAAAGAACAGAAATGTGCTTGATGGTGTACACACAATAGATCATGATATTAGCACCCATGCTCGTTTGATAACGACAGTGGCTAACCTATCCTTTCCGCATCGTATGAGTAGAAAGAGACTAAGAAGGCTGATGCGTGTTGCGAACGAATCGTTGTGATAGCACCTGACCTCACAGATGACTGAGTCAACAGATGGCGTCAAGTTGAGGGGAAATTATGACATGTTGCAAATGAGCGAAACTCACTAAACGGTGAATGCCGCAGCTGTAGGTTACTCGATCATGAGGGCACGCAGCAAGTTCACGGGCCAGGGACGACTGTGTCATCGTCACCGTTGTCGTGACAGACTCGGACAAGCCGAGTGGTACAAGCCGGAGGCTTTCGTATCCCGCGCCTTGTTCTGCTTCCTGTGCGAGAGCGCCTACCATGGACCCCCTGGACCCCCACAACACTCTTGTCCTGTATCCACGTTCGCGCTGCCGTCCGCTGCTGTGGTTGTCACTTGGGAGATTAGGCGCATGTGCCAGTGGGGCTTCCGCAGTTCTTGGCATGAGGATAGTAGTCTTAGGCCATGGCCCGGGGTTGCGGATGTAAGCTATCTTTTCCGAACGCAGTCGTTACAACGAACAATCAGCTCACACCTTAATATAATGACCGACTGTCACCACAGGCCCACCGACTTTGCACAAGAATCGATGCTATCTGGGCGTGCACTCAAGGCAGTGTGCTTTGCTACATGACATTCTTCTATTCATTTTGGGTTGGAACAGGTACGCTGGTCTTACCTTCTGAACTCCACTTTTGATGCGCCCGCGTCACCCCTGCCATGACTCTACTAATAATACTTCCTACCAATGTTCTTCATCAAAGACGATGTTTCCAAGGGAGCTATTTTCGGTGAGAAGAATGAAGGCGGCGCCGACTGCACACGAGGTTATCGACACCACACGCCCTGAAAGCATTGACATCTTAAATTCCACCCTCAGGGAATATCGCTGACCGTGTATATTAGAGTATTTCGAGAACGCAGTGAGGGAATGCCGGAGGTTCGCCGACAACAGCCGCTCTCATCGGGGTTGTCAAGGTCACACCAAGTGGTTCACTAAACTGGCGCATTGAAAAACTATTGTGTCGGACTCACACCACGTCCGACCGCAAGGGCGAGTATCATTTCTTTTCGGTCACTTCGTCGTTTCCTTTGTAGATCTGGGATATGCCTAGATGCTGTTTTCCTCTTCCCCTTCTGTTTCCGAATGACGTTCTCAGTTACAAGAAATTGAAATCAACGAAATCGGCGCTGGCAGTCACCGATATCAAGATTCAACTCTAGTCAGTCGAATCTAACCATGTTTTGCATGTCTCCCTCACGGGTTCTCTCGAAATTTAGGACTTGCAGCGGATGACGCCTAGATACGGCATCCGGGGGGTTTTAATGATTATCAGCGAACTGATGGTGCTTACTTGTAGGTCGGTACAGGTCGGTGCCGACTTTCTCCGCCTCATTCCATCAGACCTCGATGTTTTAATAGGAGGGGGAGGGGGGGAAAGAAACGTACCATCCCATATTCAGTGGGCCACTCACTCGAACTCTAATTCGCACGTGTGTACCTCGTCATTTCAACCCAGTTAGTCGAAGAATTGAAAATAGTAACAAGGTTTAGTGCGTCTTGCGCATAACCTGCCAGGGAGCTGTCGAGCGCGACACCCGCGACACTCATCCGCAGCCACACGTTGTGCTGCCCCCCCGGAATGTCCCGTCGCTTCTCACCTCTAATTCGAACCCTCTCTTGAATTCCAACGACACCCGCACGCACCTGGCCGCCGCGCGAGCTTGTAAGCAGTGCGTGGCACCCGGGTCGCGCATCTCTCGGGTTTGCCAAAGGTCGCCCTCGCTCTCTGTGAAACGATGGGATATCAAGCTGGCAGTAAATATTTGGCTCCCGATCAACGGAAGCAAAGGATCTCTGTACTTGACGACGATCAGTAAGTTCGTTCAGGGAGCAGCAAAATATGATATCGGCGTTGATTGGGAACCGCGACGCTGCCTCATAATGACCGCCCGTTGACTGTCGTGCTGACGTTCAGGTTGGCCAACTTACGAAATACGTCCAGCCCTGCCAGTCACGTATTGCGGATGCAGTCTAATAAGTATGTACTACCTCCATGGATTTAGAGTACGGTGAGTGGGTATACTTTGTGAGATATTTGGTTTCCTCATGTGGTTAGCGCATTGATTTAAACTGCAATTATGCCGGCATGGCGCAGAAGGTGTGAAGAAATCCCCGAGTGTGCATGAGAGCGTTGCCACGTGAAACAGCGAAGAAGGTCACCATGTAAGTACAAAGTAGCTGATAGACCCCCACTTGGACTTGTATGGTTCAATTCACCGATATGAGTCTCTTCTTCTTGACACACTTGGGTTACAGACCTCGCCCCGGCATATGTAAACGGCCGTGCCGCTCTCGATCCGCCTTCACAACTCACGAAACAGCTTTTGGACGAGAGCTTTGCTGAGTGATATGACGACACATTTACAAGCTGACGAGACATCATGAAGTCGACATGTCCCGACTCAATTGACTACTTGTACTTTGGCTTAGGTGCTGACGAAACGTTGTTCTCCGAGTCCTTGTTTGCCAATTGAATCGTTGTATGCAAGCCCTTTGTTTTTGCTTCGTTGCCAAACGCCATGTGGGTTGCAATGTGCACATATGCGGCATATGACAGTTTTTCCTGTATCTGGTGCACCACTTCATGCAACCTGTAACCCCTGGCGCCACCGCATCGAAAAATTCCTGATTCAGATATTCTTGATATATAGGTACCGTTTATCAATAGGCCGCGAGCCGATGAGTATTCGCATTGATACGTAGGCAATAACACAACTCCCAGAAGAATTGAACGTAACGCGCACATGACTAACAGTAATGGGAGAGTTTCTGTAATCTGCTACTTACCTGCAGACTCGTAGCTCTCTACAAGAGGAAACGGTGGGTCGCTCTACGAGTGCTTTCCTCTTCCTCATCAACTGGAAGAAACACGTGACGCCTCCGATATATGGAACGAGGGTCCACACGGTGTCCATTCCAATGATAGGCGTAGCGAAATAGGTTAGTAAAGCCTGCCAGCCCAGTCGGGAAGACTGTCCATATTAAGAGCCGGAGAGACCAATTTACCGATGCGTAAATCTGCAGAGCGGGATCAGTGGGACCTTAGGGTCGTGTAGGTGCACCCGATATGACAGATTTTATGAAATCTGAAACGTCCGGCCCGACCACCGACGGGGTCGGAATCGTGATCACGTTGATGAAGTCGTTTGGAATTGTAATCACATCAGAAACGAAGGAACTTTTGGCGTTTCTTCACCAGGTGCAACAAACACGATGACGAGGGCGATTTAGTAGTTTTACAGTGACAATACCCTGTTGTTGATCAATCAGCGCCCACTGCCTTAATGAGCAGACTACATGTGCATGGCGGGTTTGATCGATTGCGTGGTCTGGTTGTCGTGGCGTGCAACCACTAACATTCAAAAGCTCAAAGCATCTGGACTGCAGGGAAACAGACTCGGAACAAGAGCGAGTGAACACTGGGAACACCGACTGTTCGCAACCGAGATGATCAGGTGTGTCATTGTCAGACAAGCGGTGTCGAGATCATCGCCTTGGTGCCAGGAATACTTGTTGACAGCATGGCTATCCGAGGAAGGTGGGCCTTGAAGAGTGATTGGGCTGAGTGGAACTTGATCAAGAGCACTCCGTGGTAGAAGGGCCCTTGGATCGCACCTCCATGCGGAAGTAAGAGAGTAGTGGCGCTAGACAGTGGATAAAGTAATCCCAGAAAGGTAGCGAGCAGAATTTAGCGACGCAGTACAAGGTTAAAGTCCCGAAAGTGCTCGGACTCGGCCAGGAACAGCGACTCGTTTCCAACCAATATGCGTTTCCTAGTCGCAAACGTTCCTTCTGGGATGGAGATCGAGTAATGCATATGCTATATACCTGAAAATTTTCAGAGAATTAATGATGTCAATATGACACGAGGCAGTGATGGTTAGCCGAGAGGTGAAAAAATCTCCGGTGCGGAGGCAAAAGTGGGAAAGAGGGAAACCCTAGCACAGGAACACTGGTGTCATGTGATCAACGCTATCTGGTTGAATTGGATCGCAGTTTCCATATGGAATGTTGAGTTTCGTGTGAGGTGAGTGATGTAAACATGAATATCGGGACATGATCCCAACCGGCCCAATACCGGACCCAATGGGTTGTCATGATCTAACCTGGGTTTGGAACCCTTGTCCGTCTGCGGCAGAAAAAGCTTCTATTGCCTACCCATGCCGTTCGATAGACGCCTTACATCTTATCAGGACCCTGAAATTACCGTGTACGTGTCTCATTCCCTATAAATCCATCTTGTCCAATCCCTCGCTTCGTGTTTCCCCGCCGATACCTCACTCCTTTGTGCCCGCCCCACTGTGATACCTTTTTCCTACCATGCCTCCCGAGCGATCCCAGCAATCTAAATGTGATAGTGTCAACGGTTAGTTCCAGCTAATATTCCTTCACTGTGTTTTTTGACTGTATGACTCATTCATAGGCGCTCATCTAACTTGGGCCGTGCCAGTCGAACTTACTTCTCCTACGAGTCAGAGCATTGCCTTTGCCCCTAACGTCACTCCAGTTACTTTCAATGATCCTCCCTCGGGGTCAGAGTCCGGTTTCGAACCCATCTTATTCCCAACCCCCGGTTCCGAAGGCTCGACACGTCGTCCAGCCCATAGTAAAAAGCGTGGAGAAGATCACATCCCTCGCCCGCCCAACGCGTTCATCTTGTTCCGATCATCCTTCATTAAAAGCCAGCATGTCTCTACCGAGGTCGAGACCAATCACAGCACGCTGTCTAAGATCATTGGTCTCACGTGGCAGAATATGCCTCACGATGAGCGTCAGGTATGGCACGCAAAGGCGAAGCAAGCATTAGAGGACCATAGAAAGAGATGGCCTCAGTACGCATTCCGGCCATCTCATACCAAGGCCAAGGGGGGGTCCGAGAAGCGAAAGGTCAGAGAGGTGGAGCCCAAGGATATGAAGCGATGCGCCAAGATTGCTGAGCTCCTGGTAGAGGGGAAAAAGGGAGCGGAGCTCGACGCCGCTATCCAGGAGTTTGATCGCACGCACGTCCCGGAAATTGTCACTCGATTTGAGACACCTATCACCGCTGGTTCTTACCACAGATCGTCTTCGGTACCCGTCGATGTGCCTCAGCCTGCCAAAACGAAAACGACATACTCATCTCTCCGTCGCACACGCTCAGTCAACAGCCAACCGCCGTCGAGTCCCGTCGAGGCGCCAAAGGCTCCTGCACCTCTGACTTCCTCGCAAAGCTGCCCCGATCTCTCAAGTACCCATTCGTTTATTTCTCCACACGACTACCTATTCTCTTCACGATCTCAACCCTCATTCGTGAGTATGATTTTCGTCTCACGGGTATGTCAATCCTGACTGTCATGTCCTAGGACCTCGACCCCTTCGCGTTTGATGCGGCATTTGGAGACTCAATATTACCAGCAAGCGGCGATCTTGGCAGTTATCCTGTTACAAGTGGTCGTGTTGAGACTCCCACGCTATGCATCGATCCTGCTTATCGCGGTGATTGGACACCCGTTTCGTCCCCATTCTCCAGCCTACCTGCGACGCCCCAAACGCTGTCACCCTCGCCTGTCTTCGAATGTGTACTAGACTCCGAGGCGCCGTTCGCACTGAATCCGTTCTCCGCCGATCAGCTTCCGTCATGTACTCAATACCCAGCTGGACTGCAAATTTTTGGCCATGGGAACCCGGTCACCGACTCTATGTTCGCGCAGCCCGATTTCTCCGCATTTTCGAAAGACCACCCGTTCGCTTTCGACTACTCGGGAAGACCGGTGCCTACTGACTTGCCCATGTCGGCCTTCTTGTCCTCGCTGTCCGTGTTCTGACGCGCATCATCCATATCCGCGTCGTCCCGCGTTCATGCGGATTTGGCTTTTCCTCGGCGCATTCTTTATTTAATTTTTTCCCTTAGGTCCTGGACGTGTGACTTTGCTGAATCATCAAGTTGACAGGTGTATTTTTACGTTTCAACTCCACGGAACTCCAGCTGTAAACTGTAACATAATCTCTCCTACCTATGTGTTCATTGACGCATGTCAGGTCAGCCTGGCTCTGTGATACACCTATCCCTTTGTTCATCGACTCGACCCACGATTGATACCACCTTTTTGGTTGTTGTATATAGTTATACCTATCTAGTTACTGTAGAGGCATATTTTCCCCACGCCACACTTGACGTTTTGTTTTCCTACGTTTGGTTGTAAGTAGGCGAAGCGAAATGAGAAGCCTGCTTTTTAGAGCGAGTTGCCCGAATCCGTCCGCGTGTACACCGCACTGAACTCCAGCTCACACGAGGTGGGCGGGGTTCTGGCGGTTCGAAGCATGTATACGTAGGAACTTGGGTGAGACCACGCAATCTCTGGATCCTAACATGCTTATTACGCGATCGAAAACGTTGCTCCCGCGAGTTTTGGCACAGCTTGCGAAGAGAGCGGGCGGGAGCAGGTACTTCGCTTTCCTAGATCAAAGGTGCTGGGTGGTACACGGGGTAATTTATTGAACACATAAATGGATAATTGCCATTCCCCCCTTGAAACTGCAACCCCAATCTGATGGCGATGGGGTGGAAGGAGAAGGAAAAAAAACGTCATTGCCCATGTGTCACTGTTCAGAAATGTATCATCGCCGGCCGCCGGTGGAAATTAGCAGAATGTAGCATTTAGATGGCCGAGGTGATCATTAATCCTCTTCCAGAGGTGAAAACTACTAGCACCAGCGGATTCAAACTTTTCTTGCAAACGCTCCGTAGCTCAAGATGAACATGCAACACGAGCGTCAGGCGATGGGGTTGGGCTAAAATCACTGGTTGTCGGGGTGAATGATCGTCGGCGGCCGGAGACCGATTTATAACTCAGTGAACGGATCAACGGCTCAAACCAAGAAAAAAAAAGAAAAGAAAAATAGGAGCGGCGAATATGCGCCAATACGACCAACCCAGTTCATCGGAACGATGAAGAAAAGATGCACGGGTAAGACATTCACTAGAAGCTACTATGAGGTCCCATGATCAGGCTGCTGGACCTTCGTCCGACCGCACCTCGTGGCTTGCGAAGTTTATCACATCTCGCGAAACTTTATGTAAAACGTCCTGGGGGAAGGGCGAATTTCGTCCGTTCTCCACGTGAGCTGCGTTATCGATGGGCTCCATCGGGCAGTGGAGTCGAGATAACGACTCCTGCTTGGGATGGTATCTCGCATCAATGCAGAGGTCGTCGGTGGCGTCGTTGTATTTTCGTTTGATCCTGCGCGCTTGGAGATTCGTCATCCTGGGACTGGACCCAGCAACCTAAGAGACTGTACGTACAAGTAGACAATGAATATCGCGACGGAACAAAAATAGCTGTCGCTAGGATTCTGACCTCGCGATGGTTTGCTGCTGATATCCAAGAAATTCTATAAGTAATTAGCAGCGTGGAGCAATAATCAACACCTCGTCATATCCGTTTCCGCGTGGGCTCCGGGTCAAAAATTACGGGTTCAATATCAATATCAACACCACGCCCTAGGTGGAATGCGTCTTTCTTGTGGTCGTGTTATCTCCCTGTGAACGTACGGCTATCCGTGTCAGTCTTGATAGACTTGCGATTATCGGATACCATGACCCTGTAGCCCAAGGGGAGCTGTCGTACTCGCCCATTCTCCGATTCACCGAGGCCAGTTTGTAGAACAGGGCGTGTACAAGAAGCAGGCAGCTGGAATGTTTTGTCAGCTATGGCACATGGGACCTAGTGCCACAGGGGTGAAACGGGTCAGGTCCGTCGGGACTCCCAAGCTTCCATCGGGCGAGCAACGATTGACATTTTTCAAATGAGTTTCTTGTCACATTTACTTCTACAAGCATGGGTGATTTGTTTTTGATTCATCCCAGGTAACGTTTATTGCATTGCAGGAACCAGGGGCTGTCGCGAGCCCCTCCGGCACTTGTTTGGTCCGGTGTCAACAAATTTGATGCGACACCTCCCTGAACTTCAAGTGCACCGTTCGACTGTCAGGACTCAGGAGAACACCACAGGCTTTTATAACGCACTGATCTTCTTGTTAAAATATGTAGTTGCCATTTGGGTTTAGTATTAGATATGCTTTTACCATGGCAGCGGAAGGTTTATTCAGCGCTCAGGTCGTTGACGCAGTCTCCGCCGTACAGGACCAGCGCACTGTCAACTAAAAACAGATCTCTTCGTGGGAGTCGAAACTCTACTGTCGCTGCCTCAGCATAATAACACAAGTACATGTAAGCTGTTTACCGTTGTTAAAGTAAATTCAGAACTTGAAACCGCCAGCAAGTCCCATGACGTTCCCTGGATCCACTATCGCTTTGATCGTTGGCAATCAGGGCAAATTTTCGCCATACACGCTGTCCAGCGGTTCTATCAAAGATGGCATAGTTGGGATAGACAAACTCGTCTGGTGAGGTTAATCTAACCATGATTGATGGGGCGCGCTCAAAGCGTGTTTGCGGTCGTTCGCATCGCATTTTGGATCACTTGGTCAGATCCCGAAAACAACCATGTATAATATATATTGAGCGGGTAGACGCCTTGCGTACGGTTAGGCGGATATGCTGATGGCACCGTGTTGTGGGTGAGGAGCGTTGGGAGAAAAGGCTCTACATCATAAGAGAGAAAATATACGGAACCGGGAAGGTTTCGCCCCAATACTGAGATGGAACGATTAGTGGTGCACACTTGGGGGCGATAGTGAGATTCCGCTTACGATGGACTCCTTGACTATAGCCTGGAGGAAAGGGATCGAATAACTTGTCACAGAAATTGTGTCGTGGAAAATGAGCGCAGAAGCGCTGGGCTATTTGTAACGAGTACAAATTATTGAACAGAATGAAGCGTTTGCCGCAAAAAAAAACGTACCTGACCGAGGAGATAATTATACGACATGATTATTGCGACTTTGGGATCCGTGATGTCTACCGAAAGAGTGTTGTCGCGAGGTTAACCCGGTCAAGGACCTCCACAGTATATGTAATGAGCCCACCTGTATATCTCGTATCAGATGGGTTCAGGCATTGGTGCACGCTTACCCAGACGTCGGTGAGCGGAAACGCTCTTATGGTGGGTCCAGTGCCTACTCCTTGGATGATAATCAACAGAATCTTTGTGAGGTAGCTTGCCTACGCACAAAGTTATCCAGGTCACCCTAAGGAGGCTCATGAGCTTATCGCCTAATAGTTGGAAATACGCGCACCCTGAGGGAAAAGAAAAGATCTGGATTGGACATCTCCGAGGCATACATAGCAATGGTAATCAGCTCAAAAATCCGCACATTGTCGGCCGTCAGACCATATTGGTTCGTAAACCACGAGTAACCTGTCGATATATACTGATCGTACATCCATCAGGGAACACGAACTTCGAACGTACCTCCTCCGAGCGTAAATCCGGCAACACTGACCCCCGGGATTCGACCTCCGACGACGTTCACACCGTGTGGCTCAAGTGCCAGATTAGACCCGCGCCGATCGTAACTGTGTGGTCGTGGGATCGTAAACGACTTAGGAGAACCTCGACAGCGCGATGTGGACTCCCTCGTCGACAAAACAAGGATTAGCGGTGTGTTCACCACCCTTTATCTACGGAATACATCACTTGTTTGGTGGCAGAAAAGCCGATGAAAACAAACCGCAAAAGATGTTCGCCTTCGATCATGAATTTGCAACTATTCTTCTCGGTGGGCAAAAGGGTACAAACTCGGTAGAGCGCGCTCACCGCAACGCCAACATCCTCGGGTGTACCAGGCTCGAACAAACACGCTGTGACTCGGGTACTTGACGATGCCCGGTGACTGATGTCTTTGAAGTAATTCCCTGATGCTGTGAGAAACACTATGCTTTAACTAAGCTCATGAGAAGAAATAGACAACGACGCACCGAAACTGTACACTTCTGATGCATTTGAAACAGAGGTAGAAATTTCCTAGCAGGTCTCGCTCGACAAAGGTCAAGAGTGAGAGAATAGTTTCTGTGCATCGTCAATGGCGTGTGTAATGGTGCCGCACAAGGTAGATGTCGCGACAAGGAAAATATTTACGCAAGTCATTCTGCGTCCGAAGAGATTGCGGGAATTTACGTTTGTTCGACAGGTTTATACTCCACGGTGTATCACAATTCGAGTGTGACGGTTATGATAGAAGGCAATGGGTGTCTGTGCCACCATCTGCGACCCGACAATTAATTCAGCTACATGGGGATGTCTACCGGTGAGCATCCGTGCTATGCGCAGGAACCAGTGTTGGAAACGAACAGAATTGTCAGTACGTCACGTTCTTGATGATTTTACTCGTACATCGGCTAGATGTGATAATCACCGTCAGTTCCTACTTCGTACAACACACATTAGCTTATATGCACATGTGTTGTGACGAAGTATAGCAAATCTTCAGAAGGGCAAGACTGCTGGGATAAAAGTTGAGGCGCAGGTGACTAAGCGAATACGACCGGGGATGACACGTGACATGCTGTGCAAAAGCCAGGCGCACAAAAAGTTCCTTACAGTAAACTGTGGGGGACGGCTTTGCCATGGAGACTGATGATGGAGCGGTAAAATGTATGTATAGTCTCTCCTCCGAACTGAAAGGTTGTTGTTAATGAGCTTGAGTTGTCTTCAATCGAGCATCATAGCATGACTCCGAGGTGGATCTCGAAATTGGATGAGACCTGTTTGAAGTCGTTCCGCGTACGCTCCGAAAAAAATAATTGTGTGGATCGTAAACGCTAGTAGTGGTTCAGCAAGCACCCATAATGATTAACGCAGGGTTTCTTGCTAAGTTCCAACCATTGATGAAGATGGACGGACATCCGAGCTCCGACATGCTCAGAGCAACCCCGGGACCGAGTCGACCTCGAAATGATGCAACCACCCGCAGTAGTAAATGTCGTATCGGTACGTGATTCGTATCGATCCAAAGTTATTTTGTTTACTAAGAATTAGTTATAGCTACCAAATTAACACTCAGCCTGAGAGTTGCTATGTTGGACTATCAGAGGACGGGTGAGATTTGATGACCGGAGCGCTTGTTGGTAATGCTGGCATACCGCGACATACAATGGCCTGCAAGGTTAATCGAGGTGTTTGTCACAGCAGTACGAATGGACGACACTTCACTAATCAGGACACAAGTGTACCTTTGCCAAGCTCGCATCGCCTAGCTGCCAGTGAGCAGCCACGGTTGCACGTCCAAGACCATCGAATTTATCATGCCGAACGTACGTCAGGAATACTCAGTGACGAGTCTCTTAGAACTGATCACATATGTAGTAGCATGATCTCAGTGTTACCAGCAAAGCCGTTGATCTCACAGACTCCATCGCGGCTATGAAGGAAAACCAGCTGAACTCAGAACTGGGACATTGTCGTCACGTATGGGCACAAGAAGATCAACGACCTTCTCGCGGAGCGTTTTAAAACGGAAACCCACAGACTTCTCACTGGCACCGACGTCGAGTTGCCCATAGAAATGGATGGCATTGGAGACAAGTATACGCAGCGGTACCAATCCAGTCTCGGTCCGCCCTACGTTCAGTTCGAGTCTACCCCCGATTTCCCAACATGCTCGCTTACGGTAATCATCACTACGGGGAAAATATGGACCGTCTCCAGAGACGGGTTGACCGAAGCAGGACTGGATCTGGAACCGAAAACCTATACCATTTCCGTTTGTAATATCAGCTTGGGTGCTGTCACGGGAATCGCGCAGGAACTAGGTGATCTTAGCCTTGGGATCTCCAGTGGGAATGAATCGGTTGTTCTCCCCGAGGAAGCCAACTACTCATCGCACATTGTCTTCGACTTTGCTGCGTCAGTTCGCTGCTCAGGGTCAGCCTCGATCATGCCCCCGACATCATTCCACATAGTGCATTGAAGCAAGACCAGTTCTTGACTGTTCTGCAGGAGTTCTTCGTCAGAGAGATCAAGGTGATTCTTTATACCCTCGCCGTAGTGAACAACGCCGTCCCGCCCAGAAGTGCCACCGAGTTCGTGCCCAGGTTATTCCACTTCGCCACTATAATGGCTTCGGACGATACCGACTCATGCCCATCTATCTTCATCGAGACCCGTTCTTTGGAAGGTAGGGATGATAACCTGTCCTTGCAATCGTTTTGGTTTGCCGAGTGGGCAAAAGCGAGAGTAATGCTAATCCCCAAAGGCAGCTCATCATCGATCATCATAGACGATTCATTTTTCGCCACATCTGTCATCCCTATTGCGTTGGGAGCTCACAAAGCAACTTGCACACTGGTGGAAAAGACACCAGATAGGGAGGATGGAATTTATGTAACAGCGACATGGCTAAAACTGATAAGGCCTGAGACGTCCTTGTTCGTCTGATGACACTCGAGGAGACGAAGAATTTATGGATTCATTCAGTGCAGTACGATCCCAACGTCGACTGCTAATTGCGCTTGTGAAATCGGTGCGTGGTTTTCTTGTGCACAGGTCTTTCATTGTTCACGTGTTGTAGAATGCATCGGATAAACCTGCCAGCGTTTCCCTGGAGTGGTCGTACAGTTTCGAAAACTACTGGCATGGTAGCATGTCGTTAAAGAAAGACCTGGTCAACCTCGACGACGACTCGTTCAAATTTGAAGTCAAGAAATCTGACTGGACAGTGGAAACGTCGAAGGCAAAGAGCGCAGATATCCGGGGCATCCATCTTCCCATACCTGGTGAACTAGTCGACCAGAAGAAACTTTTGGAGTTGGCAAAAGATGCTGCAATCGACACCGTCAACTTTGAATTTAACTTCGCGAAACTCGAGCTTTTCGCACAAGCCAACGTTTTACGTAGGTGTCTTTGTTTCCGCCCACTGGAGCCGCCTCTTTTACTTATGGGAACACAGCGGCGGGGAAGGTGACAAAGGCTAATATTCAGTCCGGAATACGGATCCCTAGAGATGTGGTAGTCATAGGCGATGTGGTCACGGCTTAGGACAAGATTACTCAGAGCAACACAAGCTCTATATGAAAAATAATATCTGTGCACGTAAATCAATGGTGCGAGACTCAATGATATCATGAATGTAGAATTTCTCATTGCATAAGTGAAGCGCGTAGGCACCGTTGGACTGTCCCGAAATCCTGAGCCGGTACTTGACATAAGCATGCGACGGCCTCTCTTCCACACTCGGCTAGATTGAGGGAATTTTAGGTCATGGGTACCACAGTTTGGATGAAACATACTGGTACTGTTAAATTTAGGAGGTCAGCACCAGAATATGCAAAACGAAGCGGACAGAGCAGGTCAAAGTACCCGGCTATGTAACCGGGATTCTCAGTTTTAAAATAGGCATTGCGTTTTCGATTCACGTATCCCATGTGGACGCTACAACGTCGATGCTCGTCTTTGCCGTCAGCCCATACTATGCCTAGGTATATCAAGTTCCAACGTACCCTTGAATTCAACTCGTGATTGGTTGGATAGTATATTCAAGGGATTTATATAATATGAAGCGTGTCTCCGATGATGATATTTTGTTGAGATTAGATAGACCGAGGAACCCCAATATGTCGCGTATCGTTCATTTCCCGTCTAGCATTTGCAAATCCCTGCGGAAGATCGATCCAGGCACCGAGGAGCAGGGCTACGGGTAGCGTGGCGCACGACGGGAGAATCCAGAGTTATTCTGGCTGGCCAATTGGAATCATCTAAACGATTCCAAGTGGACTATGCGCGCACGGGTGTCCTTTGAGCATATCTCGTCCCGGTGCGTACAAAAACAGAGTAATGACTTCTGGGGGTAATCGACTTGGCGGTAGAACCTTCAAAGCCTGCCCGGAGGAAGGATGTGTGGACCTCTAGAGATGAGGAATGAAGAACATCCGTCAATGACCGTGTTGGAGGAGCCCAAGATATTCTCTTGCTTCTCTGAGGCGGGTTCGGAGAGAAGAGCTCCATAGTCATCGCCGCGGATCAAACCTAGTAGATGCCCACTAAAATGGGTTATCTCTAGGTCGACAGTAGCAACAGAAAAAGACAGGCCAGAGATAGTCCCATATAGCAACAAGCTGACGCACCTATTCAAATGTCGGAATAATAGAACTGATCAGATAAACGGGCGTAATAAGATATTGTCTAGTTATCTCTAACCAATCTTTGCTCTGATTGAAAGTATTCCGAGACAGAGATGTTTGCAAGGATGGTTGGCGATTGCAGAGCTCGGGGGCCGCCGGCGACCTAAGATGTGACATGTTACCTTTTTTGGCGTACTCAGCGGACGGAGTAAAACTCTCATATCGAGTCACACACTGGCTTGCCCTCCAATTTGATCAGCGCCTCCAATGGCCATCTAGGATTGGCTGTTCCACAAACCTTGAAAATTTAGAAGGCGGGCGATTGGACCATTTGTTATCGGTTTGATTCAGAACAGCTGGGCCACGGGCCATCGGTGCACCGCTGCCGCATCTATAGCCTCACACAGCTTGAACGGTTGATACCGATCTATTCCGACGGAGTCAAGCTCATTCCCTCTTTGTCCTCTATTTTACACATCGAACACGATGGTATCCCCGTGGGTTCTTTGGGACGATATGCCTCCTCCGCTGGTTGACGCAAACCATAACACGGCGTCTCATGCCCCGCGCATTATCCCCCCACCTGCGGGAGCGACTATGCCCACCCCGCAAGCGCCCCACACTGCACCCCCCATTGCATCCCAGTACCCTTGGGGTACACCATACCCCCAACCGTACGTTTCACATTTCAGTGTCACTGCGCAGCCTGCTCATGCAATCATAGCAATTATACCTTCCCCAGCCCACAGGACACATGGGGACAGTACCATGATGCAGCAGCTTATCATCAGAAATCGGCGCCGAGTCCATACATCCCGCATCAGCCTATCCACCCAGAGACGCAACCGCACGATCCGTTTGCGCTTTCTCGCAGGACGCACAGTTTACCCAACCCACCACCAGGAGGCGCCCGGAAGAGGTTCCACTCTATCCACAAACACATCCCGTGGCCGTCTGGGGGAGACCTGTCTCCCCTAGATCTCCCTGCTAAGATGCCAGATGTCCATCTGTTCGCCCCACGCGCACCTGACATGCACACTCCCTCATCGTCCTTCTCGCACTCCACTTCCTCCAGCGGTCCGAGTCAAATCCCGCAAGGAATGTATCACGAACGTCCCCAGCAGTGGAGACACGATTTCAAATTTAAATCGGGCTTTGCCTCCATGTTCCGCAGCAAATCCTACAACGCACGAAATATGGATGGTTAGTCAGCGTTCTTTTGTTTCAGGAACGCTGAACACGTATTCACCATGCTGTGTACAGTTGCAGATATTATTGACAGCGCCAAGCTGGATCTCCATCCATTCCTCCACTACAGCAAATCCCGTCCAATTACTATATATGACTTGCGCCGCGAGCCCTTGACGCTCATGTTTCGAAAGTTGGATCGCCCACCGTTGGCGAACGACATGGATCATTCTGTTTCACGACCTCCAACCCAGTACATGCGGCTCTATCATCCGAGTTTGCCGTGGTTCATTGATATTAGAGCTAATGGCGCTTCATACATCTCTCTGGCAGACTTCTTCCAGCAGCTCTTTGCCGCGCTGAACAAGCAAATATCTAAATACGACTTTTACAACAATGAATTGGATGGGGAAGATAGAGATGTCCTTACACGC
Source organism: Zangia roseola (assembly GCA_038090095.1). NCBI lineage: Eukaryota > Fungi > Basidiomycota > Agaricomycetes > Boletales > Boletaceae > Zangia > Zangia roseola. The sequence goes on from JBBPMD010000085.1 coordinate 53,734, forward strand.
GCGTACCTTGAACGTTGCCGTCACGAAGAAGAGAAGTTGGAAGGCGTGAAACGAGTCGATTTCCTTCGCGGAAAGATTGAGTGGATGGGTTTGGTCCCAGGTAAGAACGGGATGTGGCGCTTGAAAACGGGTTAGGCAGTTTTAGTTTGGATACGCTGTTCGGGCGCGAGTTGTTTCGTCTGCGATATCTTTTCTTGGTTTGTCTTTCTCCTCCCTTTCATACAACTTATGAAATCACGGTATGCAGTTTCATATACATGCCAACATTGGATTACGATCTTCACATATCCTTGGTCATACGCGTATTGATTCTCGAATTAGAAGAATTTGGGGTATCATCAATATGGTAACGGTGTTCATAAACGTGTCTTCTCCCGGTCGCCGTGAGTTATGTTAATTAGCGCCAGGGAGCCTTGCCAGGCGTACACCAGCCAGGCCACTTTTCATCTGTGGTGAAGCCGCACAACTTCGGCACATCCTCCAGCCACAACCGAACAACCGG
>JBBPMD010000086.1:0-54231 GCA_038090095.1 Zangia roseola
CAATGGAGCCGTTTTTGGCTTCGAAGCGGCGTTCCGGTATGCCTATAATCATGGTACATCAGATGTCCAATCAAAACACCGTCGTCGCAGGCCACCAGCTTACCTGTACCGAGTTCCACCCATCAAGTGCCATATACTTCTGGTCATTGTCGTGTTCGACTCCAAACACAAACATCCCCCCGCTCCTCTCTGCGATGCGGGCCAATAACTCAACCACAGGGTCGCGATTCTCGGGTTTCTTCAAAGTCAATACGGTCACCTCTGTGACGGGCTGGTCGAGGGCGATAGGCTCGTCCGAGAATATGGTATGGTACGTTACGGTGGTATCCCAGCCAACGAGGGTTTCCTCCAAGAGAGCCGCCTTAACTTTGGGAAATAAGTCGCTGTGGAGCACCTTCTCGTGCGCCTCATAGTTTTCCCAATCTACGGATTAACTGGTTGTGGGGTTTCCAAACACACCAGCAAGATGTGGGTGCGACATACTGCAGAAGATAACCCCTTTGCCTTTATTCTCGATCTCTTTTCCGTAATAACTTGGCCTAGAGTATGGATCAGCTAAGCATGCCTTCCGGGTCAGGTCTGATGGATAGACAAGAACTCACTGATATGCTCCATCAGCGCCTAGGACAAGCTTGCATCCTGGTTCGCAGACGCTTGGATCTTTTTGGAACGCGGGGAGTGAGTCAAACATGAGGAGTTCGGTGGTGAGTTCCCACTCTGAGTCGGACATAATGTCGATAACAAGGAAGATCGTTCCCTTGGCCGATCCATCGAGCGTATCTCGTCGCTTTATATTCTGAAGGCCCGACCGCATTCACACATTTACACCAATGATCACGAGTCATGCGTTTATGAATGACCCCGCTTCGCCGCATCATTCCTCCAGCTGTTCGCGTCCACATTTTGGCCGTCTCACAGTGAGTTAAGTGAATTAATTCTCCGCACAATTGCACTATCTGGGTTACACTGGTATCCTATCTTGGCAGCCCATTGCATTGATATAGCCGTGGTACTAGCCTCCTTATGGGGCGAGTCCTGATACGGTCGGTTTACTGGAAGAAAATTAGGGACCGAGTCATGCACTCATTGATAGCCCCACTTCGCCGCATCATTGATTCTTCCGACTGTTCGCGTCCACACTTTGGCCGTCTTACAGTGGGTTACGCAAATGAATGCTCCACACCATTACGTCTATCCAAGTTGGCAGCCCGTGCATTGATCCAGCCGTTACTGACCTCGTGACACAGTTCTGAGGCGAGTCCCTTGGTACGGTGCCGGTTTACTGCAAGAAGATCGGGATGCGAAGCTGAGATGATCATACTATGTGCTTCCTTCCTTCGCCCACTCTGCGCCCTGCTTTGTTCACACCATAAAGGCGGCTTTCACCGTAGCGAATAATTGATCGATCCCAGAAAGGAATCGGCGCAAGTCTCATGTTCCACGCGCCCGCGCTTTTGCTCAGCATAATAGATCTACTAGTACTTGTATGTATGTGCCAGCACCGCGGCTTCTTTTACTTACTTCCGAACGCACAACGTGATGGGTGGAGACCCAAGATGATGGTTGCCTCGAACCGTGTCTATCTAGTACCCAGCGCGCGTTTGTTGACGTGATGCTGACCGTGCCGGGTTGCTCATGTGCGTTGTTCTATTTAGTTTTTGTTGTTCTCGCACAAATCACGTCGCTCTTGGTTCTAGGAGCCTTGGGGACCCAGATGCCCGCCCTATCTATGGACTGACCACGCTGGCAGTATTAATGTCAATGGCACAAGCAAGTTGCGACTTCCGGCAGACCGGTCTGTCGTTATTTCTTGAACTGACTTGAGCCACTTGACTCGATGCAGTATGACACCAGACGGTTCCCCACGAAAGTCATCTGCTATAAGTGTCCGATCTCAGATCTTCTGAGATATGTTGAAGAACCAGTTCGATCAAATTGACATACATCTTCGACCCGCCGGGGTGTGTCATTGCCGCTTTGGTTGACGCTGCTTGACACGCAGACGGCGGACGTGATAGTGTAAACTCCACCGCGCGGCAAATAGCTCCTTGGACGGCGTATGTCCGGCCGTAATCATCGTCTTTCCTGAAGTATGAGTAAGTCGACACTACACTGGCAGGTGATTCCGAGTCAAAGCTAGTAAGAAGGTCTAACGTAGACAATCGTACGGTAGCTGTACTTACTAGTTACTAATTACTCAAGTCCTTTGTTTTAAAACAGGCCAAAACAATAAAAATCGCCATGTAAAATCTGGTGTACTGTAAGTTCAAATCACTGATGATATTCTACATTTTCTAACAGACGGTTTTACATTACAAATCGTCTAAAAACGCCGAAACGGGCGGGATTCCCCCGTACACCCATGCGCCCGACACGCGGTAACTTGAAACCTGCCAAGAATAACGAAATAACGCGTTACTTTACCTGCACCATGTACATGACGACAGTACACACCTTGTTTCGAGGTCCCTCCGGGTCATCCTCCGATTCGTCTAACATTATTTTATCCCTGCTACTCCGAGAAATCAGCCAGGACCAACACGGAAAGGTGTTCTTGCCCTAAATGCACCAGGAAATAAGGTCTGTGGTGTCTGTCCTGTGCAGCCTGAGGTTTGCCAATGTTCATCGATACCTGGGAATTGTCTCCGATTTCAATCTCTAGACGTCGGGTAGGAAACTACCAATATGTGCGGAGACAAAAACGGCTGTGATCAGTGGCAAGATCCGCGGAGAAATATTGAGGCTGAGCTGAAGCGATCTCTGTGTGTCATAGGTAGGCTACTTACAGTAACTGATATAATTCAGCTTGTAGGCAGGACCCGACAGTCTAATTTCCCTCGTGTCCCCTTATCATCCATCCTTTACGCTGCGGCTGTGAAAACGTGCTACACCTACCTTCCGTGATTTCAGCATCTTCAAGTCCAGACCCTCTACGCGCTTTTGATTTATACTATGTCTCAACCCCCGGATCCAAATCCATACACGATTCGCCTTCGCTTTCCCACTTTGAGGTATAGCCAGGTGGTGTCCCCCGGAGATGAAATTGAATGTACCTGGTGTGTTGATGCATTCCTGTATGACCCGCCGCGGCCTCTTCAGATCCATTTTTACAGGGTTGTCCCCGAGATCTACCTGAGAACCAACCCTCCCCCTTTGTTTTCTCGGGGTAATTTCTATGTCTCAGGGAACCGTGGGGGTACGTCTCTCACTAGGACCACTCAGTATCACCGCTGAACAAGCTTGTAGTGGGGCTGGTCCCAGGCTCGGTCCCAATTACAGATGCGTGGAGACGGATAACGATCCCAGTTCTCCCGGATGGTGTGTACCAGATTGTCGGTGGGTCAACTTGTCCGACACGAGTGCCATACCTCTACCTGACTTTCTTCCACAAAGTTGTTGCTCCACTTGGTTACCAGCTCTGTATCACCAGGCGCATACTCAGGATACGGCGAGAGTTGTGACTCTTCCGAGCATAGTCAGATACAGGTGGTTGCTGCGAGTGGCCTGTGATGGTGCGGGAGGAGTAAAGTCTGGATTATTGTGCTGATTGAAATTTCTGGGGTTTGTTAACATTGTTTCAGTCCGCTGGCGTGCTGTTTACAGGGACGTACTATAAGATGTGTTACTACTAGAACATCCAACCTTCCAGTCAAAGCGACGTCAAAATTGCGTGTCCCAAGAAAAAATAACTGAATAGGGTCTGCAAGTTACTCCTTGGGACACGCAAATTTTAGTGACAAATCTGATTATCCCGCAGCTGGTCCGCCATATCCATATCCCCGTGCCCTCACGCTGTGATACACCAAGTACTGTGCTTTTCAACGTTACTTAGTGAGTCGTTTCGACCGATTGAACATACACAGTTATTCTAGAAATATTGCACCGCATGCCTGAGTAGATTGCTTCATCCAGTACATCGCTTCTTAATCGTCCACTCTAGATTCTTCGTGAACAACCGGACATAGCCCCTCCACATACGCAACCCGCTCTTCTATCCACCTCATCCACACTTCGGTTTCATGTCACCCCCACCAAAGAATTCGCGAATGCTACGTTGCTTAGGGTCATACTCTACGATCCCCTTCTGACGCTTCTAGAGATGATCATTAGGCAACGTGAACCGTAGTGCGACATGGTAACTTACAATGTTGGTGGTATGCTCGCGTCGGTTTATATCGGTGACCACGGCAATCAAAGGAGGCAAGTTATCAGGTCCATTGGTTATTTGTGATATGTCCGTGCCAGACTGGACACATGTTGGTCAAGGGAAATAGCCAAGGAAGGTCGAATATCACCTTGAGTTGTACAGTGACTCTGGTCCAAGCGGTATTCATTAATCCTCTATAGTCCTTCGTTGGCGCACTACCGTCGACCCGCTTCAACAAGACGGGTATCAATTCACTAATGAAGAGACCGTGGCTAACCACCGCTACGTGCACGTCCTCGCCATCTGAGATCGCCCGCGATAGGTAGGGGCTCAACACAAGGTCCTGAATGGAGCGTTCCGCCCGGACGGCAAGTTCGTTCAGACTCTCTCCGTTGGGAAACCGGTCGTCTCTATCGAATAAGATTGGGTATTGACCATCCTTGAAATGCTCCTCCAATGATTTTCCGGGAATGCGAGATATCGCCCAAGCGCTGCCCTCAGCGTCGCCAAAGAATTGTTCTCGAAGGTCCCGATCTACTTTGAACGATGGTTTTGGATCGGGTTGGCCATCGAGGAGAGCTGTGGCGGTTGCATGGGCACGCTTGAGATCTGAACTAATAATCGCATCGAGGCGGGTATCGGCGAAGGAATCACCGAGTGCTCTAGCTTGCTGCGGGTGCCTTGATTGAGAATGAACGGGATAATGAAGTCGTGGGGCTCACTCGCACTCCTGGTGGTATGATTAGGCAATTGCGGTACCCCCGTGAACGTCACTCACCAAGTTCTCTCAATTCTGCATCCCTGTGACCTGACCAGATTGATTTCTGTGCATTGAGATGAAGGTTAAATGGCATGGGCCCGGTGTGAGGCTCCTCACGAGATTATCGAGAGATTCTCCATGCCTGATCTATGACGAACATGACTCGTCAATGAAGGGATGCCAAATTTCGTGTGACATACGAACGAGACGGTGAGCATCCCTGACAAGGTTTCTGTTACCCGTAATTCACGAGAAATGTAGGCACACGTAAGCTTGGCCTTCACCATGTGGGTACGGGTACCGGTTCAGTAGACTGATGCGAACGAGTATAGAATAGAAAGAAAAGAGAGGGAACAAAAAATGACATATTCTTCACGTCCCTGCTAACACATCCTGAAACTTTGCCCACCGCGCGGCCCCTTCCAGAGGGTACCTGTCGGCCACAATCTTTTCCAATCGCGGTATCACCGTCCTCAAACACCTTGCCAGTTCTACCCACCCCTCGTCGTCGTCCTCGATCGGAGAATATCCGACGCGAAGATGGGTAATGTGGCGATTCGTGACGCCCCATTCGTTTTGATCTTTGTCACTGTCTTCCTCGCCTTCCGACTCCGCCAATTGCTTACCCTTCTGAGAAATACCCGAGGGGGGTCGCGCAGACCCATCGAAGACGATCCATAACGTCTCCAACTGCCGACAAGCCCCTAAGATTGCCAATATCGCTCCTACAGTGGCGACGGGCTTCACTTTCGATACATCTGCCACTCCCATCTTCAAACTCTGTAACTGCGGAAAGCCCGCTATCCACGTCCCGTACGCCTTATCGTCCAGTTTAGCCGTGCTATATGTACTCACATCGAGCTCGTTCAACGCAGGAAATGAGGAGATCGACGCCATAAGAGGGGGCGAAAGGACGAAGGAGTCGCTCGCAGGGGTACTCCAATAAGACGATGTGAGCTCGATCGAAAGTGAGCGGAGGCGTGCCTTGTCAAGTCGCATCGATAGCATGGACCATAGTCTCTCCATGTCTGCGGTTGTGGAGTCGTCCGCGCCAATCCGTAAATGAAAACTATTTGGGCTACCTTGAATGGTGTCAAGGTATCGCACACAAAGTGCGGCGCTGTTGCCACCAAGTGACCATGTGTTAACGTGCGAAGGCAACTGACCGTAGTAGCCCGCAGTATCCGAATTGTTAAGCTCGATGCTGAGGGTATCAAGTATTTGCCTAGACATAACGGTGTCCATGACGGATTGTTCGAGGGCACAACTGCGGAGGACCCGAAGATGCGGCCATTGCTGGACGATTTCGCCAATTTCCTTGGAATGGTCATTGTAGGAGGAACGAGGGAAAAAGGCGGTGAAGGCGGTGACGTTAGGGCAGAGGTTTGGAAGGTCGCTAAGGACGGCGCTTTCGGAGTTGACATGATTAGGCCAGCAGATGAGGAAGAGAGAGACAGTCGTTATCCCCGGTCCCGCAAAGTGCCTGATAAGAGAGACGCTCGGATCGATTAGGTTGGACATTTTGAGTTCACTCCAAACGAGCTCGGTGAGGTTGGGAAGTAAGGGGAGAGAAGCTCTTGGATATCCGGAGAGAGCAGCGATGATGTTGTGCTGCACGTAGGCAGGCACACGCCAACAGGGGCCACGGAGAAACTTGACGCGTACGGCGTATTTGCGGAAGGTCAGCCACTGTTTTTCACCCATGAACATCCGCACCTGGGTGAATGAGAGTGAGGTGAGTAAGAATGGAGACTGGATGGAACCCACGATGAATGGATAGTGTTTCTTGGCCCACATGCGTCGTGGCAACACCTTTATGAGAGGATCGAGACTGTCTAGACGCATCCATAGGGTATCCAATGCGGGAGCACTAAATGCCTTGCACGTTCGGGCAAGTGATGCGAGGGTCCGTTTTCCAGAAGAGCGATCCCATTTCAGGTCGCTGTCGGGGTAGTCATCGAATCTGCGCATATACTCGAAAATGACGAAAAGGATTTCTGGGATTAGGAGACATCGATGGATGGATGTGGGGGAGGGGCTTGTTGATCTGTTGGTTTTACGGAACTGTGGTCTAGAGAACAAAGGTTTGCGAGGGCTGGGTATTTTCGGTCAGAATTATGAGGATGCTCTCGCGACTACTCACGGGGTGGGCTCAGGGTCGTGGGAGGATGCAATGAGGGGCAAATGGCACTTGGGCGGACGCATTGCTTTCGGGTCGGGTTTTACTTGCTTCTTGTCAGACATGACCGTGGATGGAGCTCGTTGGAGGGATCGGTGTTTGTGAGCCAAGTACAGTACGACGGCAGCTGGTAGTGCGCCAGGAGGCCAACTGGCTTGATCAACATCTGACACGTGCACACATTTACTTACTTAATTGTGACCGAACGTCATCAGGCATCAGTACAACGTCATGTTTCTTTTACACCCTTTAATAGAACTTTTGTCTAGTATTAGGCGCTTTGAGTGATTTCAAAAAAAGCTGTTACAGCAGTACTGATAGTAAATTTTGGGGCGCGGCAGTGGTCAGACGAAAAAGGAAATCAGCGTAGTATCAAGTCATGGCGAAGGCAAAGAAAAAGCATACCGTTGCAACTACCAGTTGCAATATGACGACGCAATGACACGCACTGTCGCCTGGCCGCCACATGTGTGCTGCCCAATGAACTCAAAGTCGATATTCTTCGCTGTCTAGGTCACTACTAATTTTCTTTATTATCGTCGAAACCACGCTCGTAACTAGTAGGAATGTCTTTACTGGTAAATTGAATGTACTGCGTTCAATACCATTGACACAACAAACAAGGTCTCTGCCAGCGTCAGTCGTAGCCGTACGGAATGGTGATCTGTGACATGTGTCCATACTATGTAACGTGCTCGCACAATCGGAACGCAAACTGGGTAACTCTAACTATGTTTAACCGCCTCGTCTCGCTCGCAACGAAGTCATTCTCAACGAACGGTATTGACCCATCGCATTATCGCGCCGCAATGACCTCAGGTACCGATCGTAATATGCCTGTTGTCCGCCAGCTCATAGCATGTCAGCAACACGACAGCCAGAGATTGCTACCTTTGGGGCGGGTTGTTTCTGGGGGGTGGAGCATATCTTTTTGAAGCATTACCCCCCCTCTGAGAACAAGGGGATCTTGAAGACGGCAGTTGGATACACAGGGGGCAACCAATCGTCAGTCAACCCGAGCTACCAGGAGGTGTGTGCTGGCACGACGGGCCACGTGGAGGCACTCAGGATCGAGTATGATCCTTCAATTGTGAGTTATGATGAACTCGTTGGTGAGCTGTTTCAAGTGTGTAATGTTCTCAACACTGAACACATCAGAGTTCTTTTATCGCACGCATGATCCAACGACGTTGAACAGACAGGGTGCAGATACTGGTACCCGTATGTCATGAAGAATTGTGTGCTTCCATGTCTCCTGATCGACATCCGTCCAGAGTATCGATCTGCCATCTTCACTCACAGCGCCGAGCAAGAAAGCATCGCAAAGCGCGTCACAGAAGAAGTGCGTGCCAAACATTTCACACCCAAAGGGCAGAAGATCGTCACGGAGATTCTCCAAGCTGGATCGTGGTATGATGCAGAGGAATATCACCAGCTCTACCTGTTCAAGGTTCCACATGGGTACCAATGCGAGACTCACAGGCTGCATTGGTAATAATGTGATCCAGGGTTTCATTCAAGTCTTGGGGTAGGACGAGTAAGAAGAACTTGTAAATACTGGGAATATGATCCAACACGTGAAGAACGCCTCAGAGGAATGGTAGCCCGTCCCTTTTACAAAGTAACAAGGAAATGTGGTGCCGAACGGGCGATGTCAATGCGAACCCATCAACACGGATGTCGCTCAACTCTCTGCACCGTCATTTCTCTTCATATGGCGTTTTTGATTGTGGAAGAATCTAGGAAAAGTCTAACTGCGAAATTTGCGTTTTATTAGGACGATGCGTGAGAATGCATTACATACACACCCGAGTGTGAAGTCGATTACTTCGCCGCGTCGTTAATTCCTCCAACCGTTCGCATCCAAAACACTTTGACCCTTACATTGGGTTAAGCAAATTAATGCTGGACCATTACGTCTATCCAAGTTGGCCGCCCGTGCATTGATGCAGCCGTTACCGGCCTCGTGATACAGTTCTGGGGCGAGTCCCCTGGTACGGTGTCCGAAGCTGAGATGATACTATGTGCTTCTTTCCTTCGCCCACTTTGCGCCCTGCTTTGTTCACACCATACAGGCGGCCTTCACCGTAGCGAATAATTGATCGATCCCAGAAAGGAATCGGCGCAAGTTTCGCGTTTCCGCATGCCCGCGCTTTTGCTCAGCATAATAGATCTACTGGTGCTTGTATGTATGTGCCGACACCGCGACTTCTTTTACTTACTTCCGAACGCACCACGTGACGGATGGAGACCCAAGATGGTGGTGTCTATCTACCAGCGCACGTTTGTTGACGTGATGTTGACCGTGCCGGGTTGCTCATGTGCGTTGTTCTATTTAGTTTTCGTTGCTCTCGCACAAATCATGTCGCTCTTGCTTGTTCTCTAGACTCGGAGCCTTGGGGACCCAGATGCCCGCCCTATCTATGGACGATTAATACCTGACCACGCTGGCAGTATTAATGTCAATGGCACAGGCGTGCAAGTTGCGACTTCCGGCAGATCGGTCTGTCATTATTTCTTGAACTGACTTGAGTCACTTGACTCGATGCAGTATGACACCAGACGGTTTTCCATGCGAGGTCATCTTCTAAGTGTTCGGTCTCAGATCTGAGATATGTTGAAGTACCAGCTCGATCAAATTGACATACACCTTCGACCCGGGTGAGTGTCATTGCCGCTTTGGTTGGCACTGCTTGACACGCAGACGACGGACGTCATAGTGTAAGCTCCACCAGCTCCTTGGACGACGTGTGTCCGGCCGTAATCACCGTCTTTCCTGATGGAATATCTCAAAATTCATTGTCTTTGCCTTGCTAAGCCCGTTCGTGGAAACAGTTACAAAAGTTAGGGTACGTATTCATACAACTTGAAGACATCCGCCCTGAAATCTTCTGCCTCCTTGAAACAATTTATGTCAACCAGACCTCAGACAAATGGGTGTGGAAGTTATAGTTCTTATCGGCGAGAGACCACAGCTCCTTGAACAATGGAGCCGTTTTTGGCTTCGAAGCGGCGTTCCGGTATGCCTATAATCATGGTACATCAGATGTCCAATCAAAACACCGTCGTCGCAGGCCACCAGCTTACCTGTACCGAGTTCCACCCATCAAGCGCCATATACTTCTGGTCATTGTCGTGTTCGACTCCAAACACAAACATCCCCCCGCTCCTCTCTGCGATGCGAGTCAATAACTCAACCACAGGGTCGCGATTCTCGGGTTCCTTCAACGTCAACACGGTCACCTCTGTGACGGGCTGGTCGAGGGCGATAGGCTCCTCTGAGAATATGGTATGGTAGGTTACGGTGGTATCCCAGCTGACGAGGGTCTCCTTCAAGAGAGTCGCCTTAACTTTGGGGAATAAGTCGCTGTGAAGAACAGCCTCGTGCGCTTCATAGCTCTCCCAATCTACAGACAAATCGGTTGTGAACCCTTCAAGCGCAAGATGCGGATGCGACGTACGACAGAGGATACATCCCTTGCCTGTGTTCTCAACCCATTTCCCATAATGCTGTGGTCTAGGGAGTGGATAGTACGTGAAATATTCCCTTTGAGACACGGCTGATATGAGGACTAGAACTCACTCGTATGCACCGTCAGCACCCATGACAAGCTTGCATGCTGGTTCGCAGACGCTTGGATCTCTTTGGAACGCGGGGAGTGAGTCAAACATGAGGAGCTCGGTGGTGAGTTTCCACTCGGACATGATATCGATGGCAAGGAAGATTGTTCCTTGACCGATTCATCGACCGTATGGCACCATCTTATATTCTGAAACCCTGCTCGTATTCGCACGCCGGGACATTCACACATTCGTTGAACAAAGAATGGAAGATGGTGCATATGCCCACCAGAACCAGAAAACGGACATGATCACGAGTCGTGACTTCCGCGCCCACTACGCCATTCAGCGTTAGTATAATCAATTTCGGCTCTGCGAGTCTGCTGACATGTTCGTGATCTCGACCTGGGGCCGTTTGTCGTACAGGATTGATCGAATATTGATCGTTGGAGTCCGACTCGGAAGAAGATAGGCTATTGCCACCTTACATCAGCCAGAAGCAACTTCTTTCCTTTGGACCGGCTTCTTTCCTTCGTCGCCCGATATTGGAACCCCGTATTCTTCTGATGCTTTATCTGTACCCGCCTGCGCCCCACGCCCAGGTGCCACCATTTTGTTCACGCTTTTGGAAGCTTGAATCACGGACGCGGCTCCCCCCCGTACTGCGAATCGTCGAGGACGATTGATCGGTCACTGGCACTGCGAGTATGTTCCAGGTTCAACGATACCCGGAGGTGGCCACACATCGATGTATCTGTCTAGGTGATGTCACTCGCTATCCGGGACGCGTTTGTTGACCTCGATCTGTAGTGCGCGGCGACTAAATGGAAATGTTGAACCCACACAGGGCGCCTAGGCGCACCATAGCTTGCTTACTCGCCACCTACCGCGTGTAGCCTTCAACACGGTGGACGAGATTCGTTAAGCAAGGAGTGTACTCTTCCATTTCATACTGTCTTCTGATCTTTCGCACAATGATCACGAGTCATGCATTCATGAAACACGTACTCTTCCAGCATTTGCAATCCAGTTATTCGCATCCCCACTGTGGCCGCCTGGGCGCCGGGGGAACAGATTGTTTTCGGAAATTCATTTTAGGAATCTGGGGTGAGTCTGCTCATATGGGTAATGAGTCAACCTGGAGTTGTTTTACGTTTTCAGAAACAGATTCAAATCCACGCCAGCGAGGCTAGACCTTTTGCTTCGCACCCACTTTCATGCGCCACTTTATGCCCTGTATCCAGCTAGACCTCAGGTGGCACTTTGTTCACTCTTGATGAATATCTGCCCTTAGTTGCCACAGCTGCGACCGACCCGCCGATACCAGATCGGTGTAAATATACCGCCGTGCGGATACGAACAGCCTTCTGAAACTATGCAAGTACAACAGGGAGGGTATGTAAGGTCGTCGATTGATCAAGGCGACATTCTTTCGACTTGTCGTCGTCGTCATGTCCCAGTGGAACCTCACTAGCGAACTTTTCATGTTTGAAACAACCAAGGCCTTCCAACAAAATCCAAACGTCACCGAATCAGCAGCCAAGCTTGTCCCGAACGCCGACGGAACCTACCAGTGAGCCCTAGTCCTCCTATCAGCCGTGACTCGAAGAGCCTATCTCACTTTAGACCAAATTATCACGGAAAACAGATCGAGAGTGCTGGCACGGGATATATCTTTGGCAGTTCATTGCATCCGCATCTCACGCTTGAAGGATTTTATACCTTTATTATTTATAAATTCAGTCGACGATGAGGCGCACGAGAAGGTCCTCGGGAGCGATTTATCCCCCAAAGTGAAGGCGGTTCTCCTGGAGACGTCCTTTGTTGGCTGGGATACCAAACAAATATATCACACTATATTCTCAGACACGCCGATCGCCCTCCTCGTCACGGAGGTGACCTTGTTGATGTTGAAGGCACCTGAGAACCGCAATGCCGTGGTTGAGACGTTGACCCACATCTCAGAGAGGGCCGGGAAGAGGTTCGTGTTCGGGGTGACCCACGGGGACGAGAACAAATAGATGGCGGTCTGTAGATGGGAGTGTAAGCAGATGGTGTGCGACAAGTGTTTTGATTGACATAATATACTGGTTGTTCTCACAGGCACACATGGAGACTATTTCGAAGCCAGAAATAGCTGCAACGCTCGAAAGTTGTGGTTTCTTGCTCAGATGGACCATAACGGCCACATCCAATTGGTCCGGGTCCGATTGTCATAAATTGTTCCCTCTCACAGTAGACGTTTCGAATGAATGTGTACTTCAAATGTTATATTTTGGAGGATACTAAAAACTATAGTCACCCATTATCAAGGAGAGCATAGATGCATGTGACGTAGCGTGTAGGTGATCTTGATGATGATCGATGATTGACCAACATAGACATCGTTGATACTAGTAGCGCACCGGCGACCACGGCATTCGAATTTGGTTAGTGTGGGCTGGTGTTGGGAGGGACCGTGATTGAGTAGTACGTTGAGTATTAAGGCAGGAGTCGTAGCATCTGTCTCCACCGATTCCCTTCTCTCAGTGGCATATATGGAAAATCATAGCGACTTCAACCTCTTCAGTGCACCGACGTGGTTTCCACCGAAGATCAACAGTTTTCCAGTAACAACCACTAGGGCAGATCGTCAGGAGTCCGTGTCACCTTCTGAATCATATCCGTCCGTCAGCGGCAAAAGTTTCAGGGTGGCTTCAAATTGCCGGATGACGGCTACACACGTTGCTCGGTAAGTTTATCAGAACGTAAGATTACCTTCTTATACGTGAGGTGATCATTAATCATGATCCTACCAACCCCATCTGGCTCAGAGCAACTCAAGAGAACAATGTAGCCTTGCTTCAAGTTCATACCTCGGTTCATCCTTCAAGCTTCAAGCTTGGAACTGACACAACCTGGCAGTGCCGGCCCGGCTCATCTCCGCACTTCGAGTCGGCGCTGATGACCTGATTTAGCTTGCGATAAATTGATTGCCAACACGGCCATACAGCCTCTCTCCTGCCATGTGCGTGTCCAGGTTTTAACCCACCGCCGCATGTCACATACATCACAACCTCAGGTGTATGCCCAGACCGCCAACCCTAATCTCGCCGCCAACCCTCTCCGCAATGTCCACACAGACCGTATTGGCGATTTCTCTCGCCAGAGGACCTCTCATTGGCACATTTCTCGGATTAGCGCAAGTGTCACGTTTCTCTCTGTCTTGCATTGCGCAGCCCGTCATTTTTCTCACGCAAACGCACTTCGTGTCGTCTTTTGGGTGGTGAACAGTCTTTACGGGGTTACTTGCGTGCAGGCGCTTTTTTACTTTCGGACGTACGAACATGACGGGTGGAGACTTAAGATGACGGTATGTTTCAATCGTATTGAGAAACCTGCATCTGGAGCGACGTTCGTCACTACTCGACCCAGGTTGCGTTCTTAGTGTGAGTGCGAAGTCTTATTTGGTTGTTCTGCTCTCGCACAGGGTCATCGCATACTCATGTCATTTCGTTGACAGGGCTCTGGAGACGGTTCATGTTGCCATGACCATGTGGGTCATGGACGATTACCTGATCGTACAATACGGTAACATACAAGCGTTGCAATCGGCTACTTGGTTCGTCGTTCCCACTCACTCGACTGAATGTAATACCTGAATCTTGACTCTCTGCGGCTTTCAACTATACAAGGTCATTCACTGTGAGTGTTTCATCGAGTATCATATTTTCTACGAGATCCGGTGATGCAAACATCTCGTAAAGTCGACGTACATTCTCGGGGTGAGCCTGTCCCTTTGGACCGCCATTCACCTGCTGACCTATGCAAGCTCCTCATCGATTTTTATGTTTATCTGTGAGTCTTGGTTGTCTTCTGACTTGAGGCGTGCTTCACCTTGGAATTCTCACAGGTACTTTACCTGGCGGGTATGGCTATGTCAGTCCACCTATTCACTACCGCATACCATTTCCAAAGGGTCTCATGCGTCTTCTAGTCACCCAAAAAGTGTGGATCGTCGTCCTGATGGTACGTCCCTTTGACTCTGTCTCCCACTGTATCTGGACCCAACTTCTGTCCAGTGCGTGATCTCCATATCGCGAACAGGTCAGCGGTGAAATGATTCCCAACCCATCGAACTATCTTGATCCCCTTGTCCGCAGGCATCAGTATCGTTTCCACTGTATTCAGGTACAGCCACCCATTCATCGTTTCCATTACCTCGTACGAACCATCTTCCAAACCCCTACAGCGGTCGAGAACCGACATGGCAAAGTTACTTCAACATCTCCAAAAAGTTCCTCATCGTCGGCAACCTGCTTTTCATCATCGGCGACGCCTTTTCAGCCTGCGCGATGGCGTACCATCTTGGTAGGTTCAAGTCGTGGACGGACACGTCTCAACTGGCGAGACGTGGTCCGCGTCGGATCGATCTCCTCTTGAACCGCTTGATCGTGTTTTCCGTCGCCACCGGCGCCCTGACGTTGTGCGTACTGTTCTCAAACCTATTGGGAGTGCACCGTGGTTGACGCCCATTCACAGACTCATGGACGTGATCGCACTCATACTTGTGTGTGTCTCGTTCGATGCGATCGCCTACACGCAACACTGACCCTCCTCTTATACCCAGACATTGACACTCCCGCAAAGTCTCGCTTTCCTGAGTGCCATCCTCGTTCAAACACGACGTACGTCCATTCTCCCTCTTCCCTGCTCTCATCCCGACACGACATTGACAGTCTACGCCAACTCGCTCCTCGCATCGTACGTCATCTCATCCAATACTGACCCTGTTCATAACCGTACACACAGACTCAACATCCGGAACGCCGCCGCGAGCATTTATGACGACCCCCCCAACTCGCCTATCGACCCTCACGTTGCCGTTCCTCTCCAATTCGCGCTTCCCTCAGAGTTGTCAGCTATCTCGGGAGAGGGTGATACGCCTGTACATGTCCGCGACGTGCGTGCTCTTTCGCTATCGCATGCGTAGAGGTTGATTCGACGTGGCGTCTCCGCCCAGGCGAGCAAGACAGATATCGAGTCGTGGCAGGTCCAGAGTAGGACATCACTTCAAATCTAAAACTGCTCCGCTTTCCAAGACACGCCATGCATACATATCTGTACCTTGCGCCCAACGCGGCTTCAGAGGCAGGACGTCGATAGATACCATGAACCTACAGTATATAAACCCCCATGTACACATTGTCTGGACTTCCTCGTTCTCAAGCTCCAACAAAAACGAGTGACTTCCGAAGTAACCCGGCGATGAAAACCACTGGCTTGAGACATCATAGGTTAACCACCTCTGCTATAACGATACTTTTTATTGAAAAAATCGTCATCCAGCGTGATATTACATAACATATAGACAAACATGGCTGGCCAGTGTGCAGAAATGGTTGGGAAGTGAATCGCAGGTAGGGGAACGGAAAAAAAAAGGTACAGAGGTGGCATGCGACAAGAGCCCACGTCGAAAGGTACGGGCCCGCCATGGAGAGAATATGTACTTGATAGAGAGCGTGCGGCGGGCTATGGCGATATCACATTATGTACAAATGGTCTATCGGTCTATTGTTTTGCCTTGGCAGCCATCTGAATCAAGCAATAATGTCAGCGGAGAGCGCCAATTAATGGGTTCGATGCAGGACTGACCAAGTTGAGTGCCGAACCGGCCTTGAACCATGCAATTTGACCCTCGTTGAACGAGTGAGCAAGAGGAATTTCCTATACGAAAATAAGTCAATGCAGAATAAAATATCACTTCAAGTACTGACATCTTTGGAACCATCAGCATGCTTGGCAACGAGAGTCAGGTTCTTGCCTGGAGCGAACGACTCGAGACCGAGAATGTCGACCTTGTCCTGAGGTTGCATCTTCTCGTAGTCCTCAGGATTGACGAACGTCAAAGCAAGCATACCCTGCTTCTTCAAGTTGGTCTCGTGGATACGAGCAAAGGAGCGGACAATGATAGCAAGACCACCAAGGTAACGAGGCTCGAGGGCAGCATGTTCACGGGAGGAACCTTCACCGTAGTTGTGATCACCAATGACGACCCACTTAATACCGTGGTCACGGTAGTAGGCAGCAGTTTGAGGAACACCATCGTATTCACCAGTGATCACGTTCTTGACCTTGTTGGCCTCACCGTTCTCCGAGTTGATGGCACCGATCAACATGTTCTCTGAAATGAAATAAGAACGAAGTCTCAAACTCGATATGTATGACTCACGGGAGATGTTCTGGAGGTGTCCACGGTACTTGAGCCAGGGCCCACCAGCGGAAATATGGTCCGTCGCTGTCAATCAACGGCTGAGTTTACAAGTTTCAAGCAAGAAACTGGTTCACTTACTGCACTTGCCCTGGACCTTGATCAAAACAGGGAGGTCCGTGGGGGTCTTGCCGTTCCATGGCGTGAAGGGCTGGAGGAGTTGGAGACGGTCACTGGAGGGGCTGACGGCGACGGCGACGGCGGCGCGATCTTCAGGAGGAGGTTGGAAAGTGTCCTGACCAGGGTCGTATCCACGGGGAGGAAGTTCATTGCCAGAGGGGTCCGAGAACTTGAAGGTTTTGCCATCAGTGCCAGTGAGGGAGTCGGTGACGGGGTTGAAGGTAAGGTCGCCAGCAAAGGCCATTGCAGTCACGATATCGGGAGAAGCGACAAAGGCGTGGGTAGCGGGGTTGGCATCGTTGCGACCAGTGAAGTTACGGTTGTAAGAAGTGATGACTTGAAAGAGTTAGAAGAATCCTGGACCAGTTCTGAGAAGCGACTCACTCGAGTTGACCTCTCCTTTCTTGACATCCTGTCTGTCCCATTGACCAATGCAAGGACCGCAGGCGTTCGCGAGGACGAGACCGCCAGCGCTCTCAAACGCACCCATTTGACCGTCGCGCTCGATAGTAGCACGGATTTGCTCAGAACCGGGGGTGATCGTGAACTTGCTCTTGACCTGGAGGCCATGTGCAGAAGCCTCGTTAGCAATCGAAGCAGAACGGGACATGTCCTCGTAGGAAGAGTTGGTGCAAGAACCGATGAGTGCAACCTTGAGTTCCTGAGGCCAGTTGTTCTTCTTGACCTCCTCGGCGAACTTGGAAAGAGGCGTTGCAAGATCGGGTGTAAAAGGACCGTTGA
Organism: Zangia roseola; assembly: GCA_038090095.1. NCBI lineage: Eukaryota > Fungi > Basidiomycota > Agaricomycetes > Boletales > Boletaceae > Zangia > Zangia roseola. The sequence continues at coordinate 17,759 of JBBPMD010000086.1, forward strand.
TGTGGGGCTCGAGCTCGGACAAGTTCTATTCCGAAATGATGAGAGTTCACACCAGACAATGAAAGTGAACACGTACAATGTCAATGACCTGGTCGTATTCGGCACCCCCGTCAGCCTGGAGGTTGTGTGCGAAGCGCTGAGCATATTGGGCAATTTCTGAACGGTTGGTGGCATTCAAGTAATCGGCCATGCGACTGTTGAAGGGGAAGAGCGAGGTAGTAGCACCAATTTCAGCACCCATGTTACAAATCGTAGCCATGCCCGTGCAAGAGAGTGACTCGACACCGGAACCACGGTACTCGACAATGGCACCGGTTCCACCCTTGACAGTGAGGATACCGGCAACCTTGAGGATGACATCTGGACGAAACCACCATGAGCACCAAGACAGCAAACAATAGGAGACAATCCTACCCTTGGGAGTCGTCCACCCGCCAATCTTGCCAGTCAAGTTGACACCGATAACCTTGGGGCACTTGAGCTCCCAAGGGATATCAGCCATCACATCGACGGCATCCGCACCACCAACACCACACGCAACCATTCCGAGACCGCCCGCATTAGGCGTGTGCGAGTCTGTACCAATCATAAGTCCACCAGGGAACGCGTAATTCTCCAAAATGATCTGGTGGATGATACCAGAACCGGGTTTCCAAAAGCCAAGTCCATACTAGCACACATTTACCGCATGAGGCACATCAGGTCCGAACGGAAAGGCACCTACTCACCTTGGCGGTGGCTGTTGCCAAGAAATCGTACACCTCCTTGTTGATGTCGACTGCGCGCGCCAAGTCCTTGACACCACCCACTTGAGCCTCGATCAAGTGGTCACAATGGACGGTGGTGGGGACAGCAGCAGTGTCCATACCGGCCGACATGAATTGCAACAGTGCCATCTATATTACATAAGCGCATATCGGACCGGAGACATGCAGCTGAAATTACCTGAGCAGTTGCATCCTGGCAGGCTACACGCTAATAGAACAACAACCCTTGAGCAAACCAAGCGTGATGAGGCAAGACAGACGTACGTCGGGACGAAGCTTCAGGTAAGAAACACCCCGGACGATATCCTGGTTATGAGGATCGTCCAAGTGCCCGTACACGATCTTCTCCGACAACGTCAATGGGCGACGCAACCTAGTGGGGGTCAGAAGAGCTCGTGGTGGAGGAGTAGACACACCTTTCGCGAACGATGGCAAGGTTGTCCTCGATACGCTGGTAGTTGATGTACGCGCCCTTTTCGAGGAGCGACATGGGAACCTTTGTATCGCCGATACGTGGGGTGACGGTGGCCATACCAGCGGCCAAGCGACGGAGTGAGCGCAAGGCATCACGAGCTCTCGGAGTGATGGTGAGCATCGTCGACGACGACGAGCAAGATGGTTATGATGACAGTTTCAAAAGAGAAAAAGGGCTCGTTCCGGCTATTTCCGTCCGAAAGGTCCATTTTATCCTTGTGATTCAACTAGCCGCCCTAGCCAATCATATTTATCTATTTATAAATATTACTTTCGCTTACCGTTTCGGCCGCTCTGTGGCCGAGTATGCTCACAGTGGGAGTAGGGGCGCCGCACTCACACGCGAAATGTGAGCAGACCGACAACTCCGATCGCCAGTGCACGCGCACATTCACAAGCCTCATGGCATTGCACCAGGAACGAATCACATACTAACGGATGCGTATCCGAAACTCGTACCCTCTAGCCCTCTCGCGATAAGCGTAAATTGCTGCGCAGCCTCCCTCGTCCTCTTCGGCGATCTCGACCTACAATTCACTCGTTCAGTACGTCCTCAGCGGATCGGATCTCGCAGCAACACGTACCCAACCACAGCCTTGACGAATGCCCGTTTGGCCTCTGGCGTGGCCTTGGACTGCACGAATCCCTCCTGAAATAACACACGTCGGTCAGCGCCACGGCCGCTTCACACGCCAATACACACATTGAACAGTATCTCATTCATCCACTCCCGCGTGTCGGACGGGTATTTCGACGCAAACATGGACAAGAGCTCGATCAGATTCTGAGTCGCTGATCGTGGCGCAACACCCGCAAACCCGGTCAGAACAGCCCGAAGGATCGACCGACCATGCCTTTGAACGAGAATGGTGCTGGCATCGCCGAGGTCATCGCTTCCCACAGTGCGCCGAATCAGTGTGTCCTACCGAGATAATCTTTCAGCCAATTTGACGTTTCCACGTGTGGGATCTCGGAACGCACCAAAAATTGGCATGTTGCGACCAATGAATAGCGTTCTTGCAACGACAACGAGCTTACTGCACATTGCATCAACGCATCCAGGGCACCGGAAGGCAGTTTATAGAATACTGCCACAAAGTGTTTTGCCACCTACAAGTCTTTAATATACAGCGGGAAAGCCCGATCAAATAGAAACTCACACTATCCAAGCAGCCAAAGAATGCCTGTACGATGTCAGGATTCTGAAATCATATCAGCACCGACGCGGGTCAATCTTTCGAGGCATTCTCACAGATTCCATGGCGCCTGCTTGCCCAAGCATCGACAACGAGGTCTGCAGCAGAACAGGTAGCGCACTGGACACGACCGCCATTCCCTCGGCATTCAGTGGTGTTTTTAGCGTTGAATTCGTGAACATCATGGGCGGGTCCAGTTGGATGATCAGCATGTTCGCCAGCGTAAGCCATACCGCCGTAAGCTGTCTTTGGGACGCAATGCATATCAGCTCCAGTAGTGGGCCCGCGGGTAGAGATAATAGCGTAATGTCACTAGGCAAGGAAGTAATGGACCGCAAGAACTCGCTGAGGGCCTGCATAACTGTCAACACGGGGTCACTAGTATTTCAAAAAGAACTCACATCGGACACGCTGGCGTCCGTCGACCATAGTTCGAACGTACTCCTCGTCGCCGCATATAAGTCTTCTCGGAGTTTGACTATCCTATAATCATCACGCGCCCGCCGCAAACGGTCCGCTTCTGCACGCTCTAAAGGCGTCTCATCGATAATAAGCAATGAATCCGCCGTGCGCGTAAGCCCCTTTGCCACTCCCGACAGTGTTTGAAGTTGAGCAATGGTCACAGTACGCGCTTCTTCGGAAAGCTAGGGGGGATCATCGACCTCGGATAACATCGTAAACGAATCAACATACCCTTGAGGAGGATCGTATAGCTTGGTCAAGCTTCTCGACGACAGGGCTCACGATTGCGAGCACGGGTGGAATTTCCTCTTCAGGCGGCAACGCCTGGATGACGCTCGCTATCGACTGCAACACCTTGCTCTTCTCCGTGTCCTGAGATCAAATCATGAGAAGACGAAGACATGATGGACCATGACATCACTTACCGGAATGCCGGTCAACCCAGCGTGCAACTCTGCGAATGCCCCTATGTGCGGCGCTAGAGCGGCCCGATTGGCATCACAAAGATCCCTCAGGGCATTTGCAGCGGGCAGACAGAGTGTCGGTTCCAGTAAAGCAGCAACGACATACGAAATAACGTTCATGAGAAGAGATGGCGACGAGGTGGGTGTACTCGTGATAGACTGGGTGGTGAACCACGACGCATACGTACCTTGACACTTTATGAATCTCGCAACACTAATGAAGATTGGGATCAGGCTTACCGGCGAGGCTAAGGGCGGTGCGTCGTATTCTGTCTTGGCCCGTAGTTGGTAGACGCCCGAGCACATCCGGTCCGAACAGCCGAACAATGAAGAGATTGTCCTCGAGGGGGACTGCCTCTTGAACGGACATGATACAATGTAAAGTAGCTTCTATGTCCTGAGTTAACAACGAGTGAATTCGAATTGAACGACACATTAACACAACGCCCCACCTCCCATCCATTGGATTCCGATCTAGTTGCGAGACGTTCCTGTATATCGTTCAAGTAATAGCCCATCATGTCATTGCGAAGAATATAATATCTGGGAACTGTCAGATTTGTCGACCGTGTCGGGATCGCATACATACGCGTTGATCAACGTATCGCCCACATCCCTCCGATAACTAGATTGAATAAGCAGCGTTCCTTGAGGAGAGAAGCCACACCACTCACACTTGAAACTTGTCTACTTGATCTGTCCCATATTGAACCGACATCAGTGCGGATCTCATATCCCAACGCCAGACAACCCACCTTTTGGCCACCCACTCAGCATACTGTGAGGCGGCCAAGCAACTTTGCTCCTCAAGATCTTCACCAGTTCGACGTACACTGCATTCACCACCGCCAGCCGGTTGCGCTCTTCTACATCCGGAGGTGGGACACTGCCCTCTTCATCCTCCTCCCCTCCGTACTCCACACTCCAGAGCGATTCTTGGAAGAGATACCAAAACCCGAGGGCCATCTCACTTTCCTCTTCGTCCACACCAAAGTACCCAGACAGACCAGTGTAACCGAGCAACAGCCGAAGGAATCCCTGTATCAGCTGCGATCGTGTATGCGGAGAACCTGCTACCAGCTGTTGTGACGTGATGTTGGTGGCAAAGTACGTATTTGAATGGTCACCAAGGGTCACAATCAGCTTGCAAAGAGAATGGGATAACTCTGAGGGTTCGCCGGCTGAAATGAACGCATGACATCTCACGTATGGCACAAGTCAGGACGAGCGACGCACATGACATACTGGACTGAAGTATTCGGGGACCCCACGTGTCAACCCAAACGAGCAGTGGAAGTGTGAGCGACATGACGCCGGCACCACCAGCCAATGAGGACCGGGTCATAATCTCCTGCAGTGCATCCGAGGCCGGCGAAAAGACTTCGGGGTCAATATCAGTCTCTGGTGCCGGAGTCAGCAACGCGATCAACATGGGGATAAGTGGCGTGATATCACTGGAACGCATCTCATCAATCAGTCCACGCTCCTACAAGACAATACGCACTTTCCACGAAGAACAGACATCCACGCTTGTAGACATTTGAGCGCCGAGTCTAGTTCACGGACATGCATTCGGTCTCGGGGTTGGGTGATGATCGCAACCACGGCTCGTGTGACGAGTGGCGCCGCGTCAAGGAGGGTCTGCTGCATCTGCATTCTGAGGGGAACGTCAATCCCGGATGTGTAGAGAAGGAACGTGCATGATGTTTACTTGCTTGCCCCAATCAGATCCGCCGTCTCCACCTCTTCTGCGACGATGGCCAGGAAATCTAGCAAGATTTCCGTGGGTGTCCCTCGACCAGACAAAAACTCGACCGCCGACACGATCCAATCCGGCCATAGCGACGGCGACCCGGGAGCAACTTTCAGCGCCAAGGACGTGATCTGAGGGCGCTCGTCAACAAAGATGCACGACCGTCGAAGGCGAGCCGTATTACCGCAACGAACAACTTGCGGAGGATGATTTTGCTCTTTCCCGACGCGATCGAATGGGATGTGAGTTCGAGTGTTAAATCACGTAGAGAAGTCGCGTTGTCGGGTGGAAACGTATCCCTGGTGTGCTTTTAATCGACCAGTTCGCTATGCATGCTCGAGCACGCACCAATCCCTGGCGATTTTGACCTGGACGGTGTGTGCACCGAAGAATTGGACGTTGGGGTCGTCGTGGTTCAAAAACGGGATGACCAGGCCCCAAGCCTCGTATCGTTTTTGGACATCGAAGAGCTCTTGCTGGAGACGACGTTGGGTGTCCGATGACCCGGCGCTCGCAGGGGAGTAGGCTTGCTGTATGAGCTACATACGAAGAGTTGGATGGGATATCAGGCAAGGACAGTTTTGATGTACCTGGGCGGCTTGGACGATATCGGACTGGGTTAGGGTTGGAAGAAAGCTCGGGTTTACCATTGACAAGATGTAGTAGGACTTGATGAGTGAGGGATGTGTGCAACAAGTACTGGCAAGTCGCGTGCACTATGATAACCGCTTATTGTAGTACATTTCAAGTATTGTTCACAGCCCAATCCATCGCTGGACCACTCTCACCAACGGCAACGACGGTGTGAAATCACCCGGCAAGCTCAGCATCCCAAGCCGTCCAGACTTGGCCCATTCATCCACCACAGGAACACCCCACAGGGCCAGCCACCCGAATGTCCAGATCCAACCCAAGATACCACCCACAGACATCCCCGTGGTCTTCCTCCAAACGCGCTCCAGTACCACCCCGACACCGCACATTACCCAGAAACCGATGAGAGAGACCGAATTCCCACCCCGTCCAATAGAGCGTAGTTCGATGTCATGAAAGATGCCCGAGACAAGGAACGCACCCATCAGACCTCCGAGTGGACCGAACAGGGAGCCGAATGGGCGCACACCGAGGCCCACGAGGAGTTCACGCATCATCTGATGCCACCGACGACCCCACAGCTCGCTCAATGACGTCGACAACCACGGAGAATTAAAAAGAGGCGGCCACTGGGATGGATGCTGCTGGAACACGATGGTCCATACGATTGCCATGATCTGGTACGGCCATTGAATCGCAAAGTACGCCAACCAGACTGTAAAGAAAGACACGAGGACGGCACGCAAGAGTTCTAGGAGTGGCGGGAGGGCATGGTCGAACAGGGAGCCGCCATTGGCTGAACCAAACGTTTCGGGGGAAAGAATGTGGATCATCTGAAGGCATGTGTCGAAACCAAAGGCGTAGATGGCCATTCGGACTACCGACAATAAGATAAAAATCACCCGGGAATCTGTTTCAAAAATGGGTTTGGGGAACAGGAGTCCCCGCGACCAGTTCCACCCGATTCCTCGCGGATTAACCAGCAAGTCCCAGGCGTTCCAAAGGGCCGTGGAGATGTTCTCAGGATCCGATTTATCTTGCTTCTTCGACGGGCTTTGGCGGCGAGAAGGTTCTTGTGCGGTAGCCCAAACTGTAACGCGCATTGCGACGGCACACATATGAGTCTGAGGTTACGTCAAGACGTGCAACGTGTTTTGTGGTCGTACTCACCATGATCATGGTGTTGGCCTGGGCCTGCTTCATGTCGCCTCCCGACAGGTCGACAAACGCACCACGCCAAGCCAACCACACGACGACAGGCAGGAGGGCGAGGCGGTAAAAGCGGGTTCCCTTGAGTTGGACAAGTACTGCCATGACATATTGACAGGCTAGCGGTGGAAGGATGTACCCGAGGAAAGTAGCCCCAGTGAGGTCAATTTTTCGCGACAAGGCGAAGAGGCTTTCATCGCTATTGTGCCATGAGGATCCTGCTGCAGGACAAACGGTAAGAAACTGACCTTGGTTGCATGCCCATGGCTGGCGTCAAAATGGGGGGTTTTGGACCAAAAGGAATTAGTGATACGCCCATATGTACCCGACGGATGGGACCCGAATTTAATAGCGCTCATTACACTAAATGGAATAGTCTAAGCAATGCAATGGATGGTTCCAACCCGCCGATGACGACCCATGCACCGAACCGACCCACTTTAGCGTACGCCTCCACGAATGGGATACCCCACAGCAGCAACCACCCGACCATCCATACCCGACCACACATACCCCCCACCGACTTACCCGTCGTCCGCTTCCAAAGACGTTCCATCGCGACACCCACCCCGCACATCGTCCAGAACCCAATCACCGCTACCGAATTCCCACCCAGCCCATTCGACCGCAACTCGACGTCGTGAAACATCCCCGACACCAAAAACACCCCCACAATCCCGCCAAGTCGGCCAAACATCCACCCGAACGGCCGTCCACCCAGACTCAACAACATATCACGCATCATCTGGTGCCACCGACGACCCCATAGCTCACTCAACGACGTCGACAACCACGGGCTGTCGAACAGAGGCGGCCATTGTGACGGATGTTGGTGGAACAAGATAACGAACAGGATCGCGAGTAGTCGGTAGGTGTACTGCAACCCAGTATAGGCCGCCAGCGCACATAGCGTCGATACCGCCACCGCACGCGCGAGTTCGAGGGCAGGCGGGAGGGACCCGTCGAACAGACTCCCGCCCTGGATCGAGCCGAACGTCTCGGGGCCCAGCGCGCGAATGCACTGCACACACGCGTCGAACGCCAGCGCATGACACGCCACGCCGACTGCAGTCATCACCACGAACACCACACGCGACTCGGTTTCGTAGGTGGGCTTGGAAACGACCAGACCGCGTGGCCAGTTCCACCCGATCCCTCGCGGGTTGAACAGCATGTCCCAGGTGTTCCAACATGCCGTCCAAACGCTCCCCCTCTCCGATTCGTCCCGATTGTTCACCGGATAGTGACGTTGATAGCGCACTCGTGAAAACGCCCACGCAGCGGTGCGCGTCGAGATCGATAGCATTTGTGTCTAGTGGATCCCGTTTGGTCCATTAGCATTACATCATCAAGACGCCACTCACGACAAGTTGTGCGTTTTGCTGAACTTGGTTTATATCACCTCCCGACAAGTCTACAAAGGTCGCCCGCCATGCAAACAAAATCGTGACAGGTAAGAGCGCCAGGCGGTAGTAGCGCGTTCCTTCGACCTGAACTAGTACCCCCATCAGGTACTGGCACACGAACGGCGGGATGATGTACGTCAGAAAGGTCGCTTTCGTGAGGCCGATCTTGTGGGACGCTGAAAACATGTCTGCAGCAGCCTGTAAAGCCATGATGCGGGGTGTCGGAGGTGGATCGCGTGCGTTTGATGAGTGAGTTATAATCCCTCGAGCCCTGACGACATCCTTGTCATTTTTAACTCAATAACCGCAGTTCATCCGAGCCTAGAAGGAAAGCCATCAAGTCCCCCTATTGGCCATTGCCACCTCGTGGCGGATTGGTCGGAAATGAAAGGGTTGTGTATTCAATAATCACGTTTATTGCGTCCTATCAAGCCACCATGACATCGTGCTCCAGTGACGGCATGGCTGGACAGCCCTTACGTCCGTCTTTCTGATACTCGGTCATACTACCAAGACATCTATCCAATCGACGAAGGGGATTTTAAAAGATCCGTCCGGCCGCCATCCATTTGATGAAACCTACGTTCGATATGTCGTGCGAACCTATCCATGTAAGTATACGTGAACCTCCAAGCCGCCAAACACGCCACATATTATATTGGGGTAATGCGATGCCAAGCTCTATATCCTTAAAGCACATATCTGTAATCGTGATTCTCCCGATCCGTTAAATCCATAAATGCCTGTCGGGGATCGCGTCATCGTCAACATATATCACGAGCATCCCGGGTACCGTCGGGACGAGAACATTCAAATAACGCATACCTTGTCCACTTTGACCTGCACACGCGTCCCGTCATCCAATTCCTTCTCGATAAAGTACTCGTCGTCGTCGTCGTCATGTTTCGCGTCCCGTCGGGCGTTTTCACGTGCAAGCAGCCAACGGATGACAAGAAGCAAAAAGGGGCAAATGAGGTAACAGATGCCGATGATGATCCATGGGATATGATTCCTGCGTGGATCAACGACGTGTATCTATGGTGGCGGGGGTGGCGTACCTAGGCCTGTACTTGGCTTGCCACATGAATGGACCGGCAGCATTTCCGATGCAGTAGGCGCTGAGCATGATCGCGTTTGTCGTGATCTACAGAGATCGTGACAGGTGGAGACGACGCGGCATAGTTTGGACGTACCCGCTTGGTGTGACCCGCCGTGACGTTGGTCAGCCAGGACAAGGCCAAGACGAACCCGGTCGTGTTGATATCAACGAGCCAGATGCCAAAGAGGAGCCCGACCTGATTACTCCACGGCAAGAACTGGATTATCAATACCCCAATAATAGATGGAATAAAGTATATCGCGCCAACGTAGGCACGGCCATTCGGAATCCGGGCCGCAAGTGTCACGCCAGTCCAGATGGTCATAATTTCGATGAACCCGTCAACACAGCCGAGCAGCGTCGTGTCGAGGTACGTGAACCCAAACGATGAAATGATGATCTGACGTTGATTCGTGAGCGAGTTGGGGATGTTGTCCAACGCTGAAAAGAGCGCAAAGAGCCAAGTCTTGGGGTCCAGAAGGGCTTCGATCATCCTGCGTTGCGCCGTTGATACGGCGTTGGGTGTCAATATACGAGGACGCACTGTTCTTTCTTAAAATGTTTATTCTCCACGCCGGTTTGGTTTTCCTGAAAGTCTTATCAGCCAACTGGTGTCGTACTCTCGGTAAATCTCCCACCTTTAACCGCTGGATCGCAATCGCACGCTCACCCGGCGTAAGGAACCACGCATTAGTTGGAGAATCGGGGAAGAAAAACCTGTCGAGACATCCAATCAACTGAACTTATCGCACAAGAAGTCCATACCAGTAGACGACTGCCACGAGGAGGGTAATCGCCCCGGTAATGACCATCAACCTGTTCGACAACAGGCATTTAGTTTTCCCAACCGACGTCGCGCCTCCGCGGCTGAAACGCGCACCATTGCCAGGGTGCGAACCCATCGGTGTGAATGTGTAACGAGCCAAAGCTGATGAAACCGGAGATGATCTGGGCTGTTGTGACACCGTGAGCTTACCCACGACCAAACGCCATGGTGCCTGTCGACTTGCCTGTCCCGTTCATCAAGACTGGCGCATGTTCAGCATGTGCCCACCAATCGACGGGGCGTACTCACACCAGTACCCAACGCGCAGCGTTTGTTCCTTGCGCGTGTAAAACATGGAGCTGACGATCATGAAGCCCGCCGTAATGGATCCTTCACACGCGCCTAGGAAGAATCGGCACACGAAGAGCCCAGCAAAGTTGCTGCTAGCTGCTTGACAGACCAAGGCGATCCCCCAGACGAAGATGTTGAGACTGTCAGGACGCACAGCGTGAGAGGCCGGTAGCACACACACGGGACACGTACCTCATCCATCTGCCGACGGGGAACCGCTGGAGGGCCAAGTTCTGAGGGTATTCAAAGATAAAGTAGCTGATGTAAAAGACCGTTCCAAGCCTGCGGAGGAGGAAATCAGATAAAGACAAACTATCATGGTTCGACGTACCAATTATATCTGCGAAATGTCATGTGAGCCCGTCAGATAGAGGCCGCGTGCGGTCACTACTTACTGATTGGTTGTCAGATGTGCGCCTTGGCTGTCAGTTGTGAGAGGAAAGTCCAACTTCCGATGTCACGGGAAACCTCACTTTATGCCAAGAATCGAAGCACTCCCGAGTGTGGTCTTATCCATGAACTGGATCCTGCGTCCGAGGACAACATGGGCATTGAGGAACAAGCCATCACGTAAACGCACCAGTAGAGTGCTGCACAACACACGTTCGGTTGAAAAATGTCCACACTGTGAATGAATGGCGCAACCAGTACTCACTGCACATCATTGGTAAAATGTGGTAATCAATCTTCTTCCTGACGTGTACGATCGAATGAGTGCCAAACAGCAATGCCAAAATTTGACTGTCACAAACCTGACGCGTATCGACTCGGCGGGGTCCAACTCAGCTGACAAGCCAGCGACAAGTTGCGCACCCGTATCAATTTCCTTGGTCGAGACTGCATGTGCATGGTGCTCCGGTGGCAAGTGAGACTCGGACTGCTTCTCTCCCTGTGTGTCGGATGAACCCGCCTTGGATGAAACCCGAAACATGGGCATGATGGACCTGCTCACAGTTACTTGCCAACAGGATGAAGCCTTCTTATATGCCACGGGAGAAGATAACGGAATTCCAAACGTGCCTACTTCATCATCGTGTGAAAGACTGACCCACCGGGAGTAATATAAAAGAGTTGGAGATAACATGAGTGGTCACAAGATATCATGACAGTTTCGAGCACTCCTCAGCGAATCGTTCACCGCGGGGTTATCTGTTCCCGTTTTATCGACAAGCGCGGCTACTCATGATAGCTTCACTTTACGCATCACAAAACAAATGATATCATTTGGGCTCTAGGTATCAGATAGCCTTTAGACGGAAAAAGGCACGGGAGTGGGCTGCGGGGTGGAGTGTGAACGACCTGTTGCCATGCACGTACTAGTCCTACGATCCGATCAATCGAGCTTCTTTGAAGCACTGGCAAACCGCGCGGAGGGCGGAGCATCTTTGGCGAGCTCGCTAGTCAGCTTCTCGAAATCCACATCATTGCGCTTGAAGATGTCTGCCACGATCGCGTCCACGTCCTCGGTCACTGGCAACGGTTTACCATCTTTCGTCACGGTCTTCACCTGGATGACTTCCATCATCTGGTGGAAAACGTGTAGCTTGCCCATGGCGCGTAGACGATCCTGTGGCGTCAACCGTGAGTGAGAAGCAGGTCCTACGCCACCGAGTACCTACCCTCATTTTTTCCATCATGCCAATTTGGTTCTGCATCTCGGCCTCCTTTCCCTGCTCGATAGCAGTCCATCCGTCCTCCATCTTCATCCACACGCAGAGCTCCCATGTCTTTGCGCTGATGACCCCCTTGATGTCCAGCTCACAGGCAGCAGCCATCGCTTTGTAGTCATACGCCCATTCTTCCCATGGCAAACCAAACGCCGCTTGCTTCATCTCCTCGGGGTCGACGGCACGACGAAGAAGGTCCTTCATGTATGCATCCCTCTTCTCCGGACCCTCTGACACGATGTTTGCTATCGTCGACTCGCTCGGTTTACGAAAGATGATTTCTTCCCGAGGGAATCCGTGGCGGAGACGCAGTGTGGCGACACCAGTGAGAAAGTCGTGCACGATGGGGACGAGAACCATGAAGACGAAGAAATCCAGGACGATATTACCGAGGAGGCCCATGCCGAGTGCCGGTGCGGGCACATTCCACGTTGGTACCAGTTGACTTATGAGAAACCAGATCCCGTAGCGGGACACACCACCGTATACGCGTCTCGTGAGGAGGAACGACCAGATGATGTTCATCCCCACTAGCATTAGAAAGTGGCGTCTGGTTACATGACACGTCAGTCGTGGAATGTCACCGGCAGGTACGGAGAGTTGTGACATACTTTCGGGTGGATGTATTGGTAGCATCGACGTGGGTGACATAAACCTCTGCCTTGGGGTCACAACTGGTGAAAAACGAGCGCACTGGATGGTTTTCTGGTACATTGTGGGCGGCGGGCATGTCGACGGGGTGAAGCAAGCATCATTTCTCATAGCCGGCCCGGTCATTCTCACAACTCAAGGGCCTGGGACCATTCCTAATTAGCAACCACTTTACCTGTAGCTGTCACCTCCTTAGGAGTGTGCCTTCGCACATTAACATGTCCGGGACTGTGCTACGTTCAGTTGTTCCAATGAACCTGGTTGAGTCTGAGAGCTCCGATCGTTCCGATCTCGTCAGCACCCAGTGACTTTTCATAGAAACAAGGTAGTTCATGATTCGGAAACGCCAAATACTGTTTTTCTGACGAAAGAACCACGTTGTAAAGATGAAGGTATCATTTTCTCATTCGAACTTGCGACTGAAACAAGCCATCGATTGACCAACATGAAATAAAGATATCGATACAGTATACCTTGTCCACCTTGACCTGCACGCGCGTCCCGTCCCTGCTCGATAAAGAATTCATCCCCTTCTTCAATTGGTTCTGCATCTCGTCGGGCGTTTTCGCGCGTCAAATGACTAACTGTGAAATAGGCCGATCACGATCCGTGGGATATGGTTCCTGCGTGCATCGCGAGAAGGGCATGCCTCGGTTTGTGCTGCGATTGCCACATAAACGGACCCGCCGCGTTTCCGGCGCCATGATCATGTTCGTCGTGATCTATCATAACATGCCCGAGATGCGGCGACGTGACATGGACTGAACAGACGCATCCTCTTGGTGTCACGCTGGACACCCACGACAAGGCCAATATGAACCCTGTGATACGAGCCAGAATCTAAAGAAACTCAACTCGAATACTCCATGGTAAGATCTCGACCATCAATACCCCAATGAGGGACGGAATGAAGTATATCGCACCAAAATGGGTACGGCCGCTCCGGGCGGCGAGCGTATTGCCCGTCCTAATGACCGTGACCTCGATGAACCCGTCGACACATCCGAGAAGTGTGGTGTTGAGGTATCAAGACGCCCGTTTGGTTTTCCTGGAGGACTCGTCGGTACACCGAAGTGATACTACGCTCGTCGTGAGTTTTTGCCAAATCAACCGTCAGTCGAAATCGATGGGACAAGGTCTCAGCACCGTCAAATTACCGCAATGACGAGGGTTATGATTTGGAAGACAGCACCGTCAGGGCTCGATTTTATAGACCAAACCCACGCTGACTCGGAAAGACCTAGCACTGTCGGCAAACCAGCGACAATTTGCGCAGCGGTATCAATTGTGAAGGCATTCGGCTCACCCAAGGATACCAGTTCCCGGGTGGTCGATACGTAGGTCACGATAGTTTCGCTCTCGACTTCACAAGTGCACAGATACTCGGGTGTGTACGTAATGCATTCTCACGCATGGTCCCAATAAAACGCAAATTTCGCAGTTGCTTTTCCAAGATTCTTCCACAATCAAAAACGCCATATGAAGAGAAGTGACGGTGCAGAGAGTTGAGCGACACCCGCGTTGATGGGTTCGCATTGACATCGCCCGTTCGGCACCACATTTCCTTGTTACTTTGTAAAAGGGACGGGCTACCATTCCTCTGAGGCGTTCTTTGCGTGTTGGATCATGTTCCCAATATTTACAAGTTCTTCTTACACGTCCTATCCCAAGACTTGAATGAAACCCTGGACCACAATATTACCAATGCAGCCTGTGAGTCTCGCATTGGTATCCATGTGGGACCTTGAACAGGTAGAGTTGGTGATATTCCTCTGCATCATACCACGATCCAGCTTGGAGAATCTCCGTGACGATCTTCTGCCCTTTGGGTGTGAAATATTTGGCACGGACTTCTTCTGTGACGCGCTTTGCGATGCTTTCTTGCTCGGCGCTGTGAGTGAAGATGGCAGATCGATACTCTGGACAGATGTCGATCAGGAGACATGGAAGCACACAGTTCTTCGTGACATACGGGTACCAGTATCTGCACCCTGTCTGTTCAACGTCGTTGGGTCATGCGTGCGATAAAAGAACTCTGATGTGTTCAGCGTTGAGAACACCACACACTTGAAACAGCTCACCAACGAGTTCATCATAACTCACAATTGAAGGATCATACTCGATCCTGAGTGCCTCCGCGTGTTCCGTCGTGCCAGCACACACCTCCTCGTAGCTCGGGTTGACTGATGATTGGTTGCCCCCTGTGTATCCAACCGCTGTCTTCAAGATCCCCTTGTTCTCAGAGGGCGGGTAATGCTTCAAAAAGATATGCTCCACCCCCCAGAAACAACCCGCCCCAAAGGTAGCAATCTCTGACTGTCGTGTTGCTGACACGCTATGAGCTCGTAAATAACAGGGATATTACGATCGGTACCTGAAGTCGTATAGTGCGATGGGTCAATACCGTTCGTTGAGAATGATTTCGTTGCGAGCGAGACGAGGCGGTTAAACATAGTTGGAGTTGCCCAATTTGCGTTCCGATTTGTGTGCGAGTAATGTATTTATGTGTGCCTACATTTCTCGGGTAACTTGAACAGAAACCTTGTCAGGGATGCTTATCGTCTCGTTCGTATGTAATACGAAATTTAGCATCTCTTCATTGACGTGTCATGTTCGTCACAGATCAGGCATGGAGAATCTCTCGATAATCTCGTGAGGAGCCTCACAGCGGGCCCATGCCATCTAATGTTCATCTCAATGCACAGAAATCCATCTGGTCAGGCCACAGGGATGCAGAGTTGAGCGAACTTGGTGAGTGGCGCTCATGGGAGTACCGCAATCGCCTAATCATACCACCAGGAGTGCGAGTGAGCCCCACGACTTCATTATCTCGTTCATTCTCAATCAAGGCACCCGCAGCAAGCTAGAGCACTCAGTGATTCCTTCGCCGATACCCGCCTCGATGCGATTATTAGTTCAGATCTCAAGCGTGCCCATGCAACCGCCACAGCTCTCCTCGATGGCCAACCCGATCCAAAACCATCGTTCAAAGTAGATCGGGACCTTCGAGAACAATTCTTTGGCGACGCTGAGGGCAGCGCTTGGGCGATGTCTCGCATTCCCGGAAAATCCTTGGAGGAGCATTTCAAGGATGGTAAATACCCAATCTTATTCGATAGAGACGACCGGTTTCCCAACGGAGAGAGTCTGAACGAACTTGCCGTCCGGGCGGAACGCGCCATTCAGGACCTTGTGTTAAATCCCTACCTATTGCGGGCGATCTCAGATGGCGAGGACGTGCACGTAGCGGTGGTTAGCCACGGTCTCTTCATTAGTGAACTGATACCCGTCTTGTTGAAGCGGTACGACGGTGGTGCGCCGGCGAAGGACTATAGAGGATTAATGAATACCGCTTGGACCAGAGTCACTGTACAACTCAAGGTGACATTCGATCTTCCCTGACTATTGCCCTTGACCAAAATGTGACCAGTCTGGCACGGAAATATCACAAATAACCAATGGACCTGATAATTTGCCTCCTTTAATTGCCGTGGTCACCGATATCAACCGACACGAGCATACCACCAACGTTGTAAGTAACCATATCGCACTATGGTTCACATTGCCTAATGATCATCTCTAGAAGCGTCAGAAGGGGATCGTAGAGTATGACCCCAAGCAACGTAGCATTCGCGAATTCTTTGGTGGGGGTGACATGAAACCGAAGTGTGGGTGAGGTGGATAGAAGAGCGAAGATGATGCACAGGTTGGGTATATGGAGGAGCTGTGTCCAGTTGTTCACGAAAAATCTAGAGTGGACGATTAAGAAGCGATGTCCTGGATGAAGCAATCTACTCAGGCATACGGTGCAATATTTCTTGAATAACCGTGTATGCTGGAATAGAGTATAGCTATCTTTGCGCACGTTAGGATGCCCTATAAACAGCACACTGGCGGATTGAAACAGTGTTAACAAACCCTGGAAATTTCAATCAGCACAATAATGCAGATTTTACTCCTCCAGCAACTACCCAGTGTATCTGGCTATGCTCGGAAGAGTCATAAATAGCGGAACGGATCATCATCCGAGTCGAAATCTAGAAAGTTTCGCACTATATTGAGTACATTGTGGGCAATACCGAGCAGTTCACTAAGTGGAGCAGCAACTGTGGAAGAAAGTCAGGTAGAGTTACGGCACTCGTGTTGGACAAATTGACTCACTGAAAATTCGGTACTCACCGTCCGGAAGAGATCGTTATCCGTACCCACCCATCTATAATTGGGGCCGAGCCCACTTGTTCGACTACAAGCTTGTTCAACGGTGATACTGAGTGGCCCTGCAATATAGATATCGGGAACTTCCCTGTAAAAATGAATCTGAAGAGGCAGGTCATAGAGGAATGCACCAACGCACCATTCACACCAAATGTCACCTCCGGGGGGCACCGCGTTGTCACCAGGGTACAAAAAGTGAATGAAAATCGCGTATGGACCGGGGGGTTGAGACATAGTATAAATTGAAAGCACGGAAGACAGGTGTGGCACGTAGCGTAAAGGATGTGTAGTGCATACCAAAGTGCGCCGAGTGGGGTTCAGAAGGGGTACAACACATTCTCACAAGCGATACCGGTGCCCGCAGTCCAGCACCCTGAGTGCAGTTAGGGACGGTCGAAATCTTTGGCTGGTATCCTCGGATAATCCAAGACATTGCTGCATACTTCAGGTATTAACAAGGCGTCGTGCATGGTTTTCTGGCGTCGTGAAAGAGTCTTATCTAACATCCCGTATGACCAGAATGCCCGTCTTCTGATGGGGACGGCACAGAAGAAATAAGTTGGTTTGTGCATGCCATTCTAGACGCTACGTGTCGGGAGATCCCTTCAAGCTAGTATGACTGGGATCTCGCTAGCGAGGTGCGAATGAAAGTGGTAGCGAGCGAATGTAGAGGTTCGTTCATATTTGACGAGGACGAGTACAGGACGAGCGATGCAAATTCTGTATATTGATCAGCCAGAAATGAAGATAGAGATGGGAGGCTATGTAAGAGACAAAGAAATCAAGTGGTGGTTTGTTCGGTCTTGGGTGTATATGAAGATATAATATTTCCTAGATGACAAGTGGCTCAGGATAGTAGTGAGTGGGGGCCCCCGCAACGGGAACATGGTGAAGAAATAAGAGAGGTGCAACCGCGGAAACGGAAAGGAAAAGGCAGGCAGTAAAGACGTACCAGTGATTCGAAAGGATGGGAGGAGCACGTGGGCAACTAAGACTTGATTGATTGAACGAATGTGAAACAAGTGGCTGAATGCTGGTGACTCGGAATGGAAAGGTTTCTTCACTCAGATCATCGCAAGTCAGAGCTTCCAGACCAGGGACGGCACGGATAATTGCAGCTATGAAGAGTTCCGAAACATGTGGCTGAAGTGAAGTGACATGAGTGTACGGTAGTACTCGAGAAATCCATGGACAGAGAAGCCACAAGGATCAAATCATAGTTTCAAAGGAATTTTGCAGTAGAAGCACAAAGGACGCTGAGCTTCAAATTGCGTTGTATATTTCTAGCGGAGCCCAAAGTGTACAACCCGTAAACTCGCGAGTGGCAAAACTAAATTAATTCGGTCTGAACACCAGTAAGTCGGGTCAATGAGCTTCCTGTCCTCTTTCTTGCCCTCCGTAAACGTCCTCCACGCCGACGCAGGGGAGAAGGATGAAGTTGTCGAGTCCAAGCCGGCCGAAGAGGTTGAACAAGTGGAAGAGGAAGCTGAGGAACCAGAAGACGTCAGTACAACCCACATAACTTGTCCCCTTGGTCTCCTTATACATTTCTCCGTCAGTTACATCCTGGAATCCGTGATGAGTGCAAAGCCTCAACCAAATGTGCACCGTTGACGCGGCACTTTGAACACTGTCAAGAGAAGGTCTCGGCGGGGGAGGGGTACAAGGGCGAGGACTGCGTAGAGGAATTGTGAGTTTTCCAAACGTTTTCTTTCGTGTCGTTAGCTAACATGTACTCTTATTAGATGTACGTTCTTATTTCTCTCTTGGGAACATGACTGACACGTATTTTACTCGCGGCTGTCCGGCGACTTATAGTCCAGTACGTGTTTACGAATGATAAATGTCTAATTACTAACTTGACTTGCAGCATGATGCACTGTGTTGATGTATGCCATCTCTCACTTGTCTTTTACTCGATCGTTGACATGCTTGCAGGCTTGTGCAGGGCCGACACTATTCAGCAAGCTGAAGTAGATACATGCCATCATGTTAGAGGTAAAAAAAAAATCGATCTCGCATGCAAGTCCGGTGACGCTATATTAGACTGGATTCTTCGGTGGCTTCCCCGTGGATGGAATATAGCATTCATCATTGTCGTAAAATTCTATCAGAAAATGTAAGCAGTGAGGCCACTCGATGATCGTAGTCGTTTGTTGTTTCTATTCATGAGATTCATTGCCGGGTCACTGTTCTGTTTCGTTGGTACGCGACTCAGCCTTCAGGCCTCGCTCTAATGTGGGTTACTTGTCAATTTCTCCCCCTGCGGTGATACCTATTTGGTTCCATGAATCTTGGTGACATGATCACTGTCATCCCTATGTCCCGAGCCTTTGAAGTATAGACTACTAATAAGAGCAAATTTTGTATCGGTGTTCACAAGCACGTGATGACGCATTATGATAGTACACTACTTTGAACCTTACAGTCATCTGGAGACACCCATTCTCTCAAATATTCCAGCAAGATCCTTTGACGGACTGGTCAGTACTTCCTTAGCTGTTTTGTTAGCTTGGCTTAAGGAGCAGGAAACATTGCAGACTGGTGGTTCGTTGTCATCATGTCGTCTGAATCTGTAACCACGGCCAGGACGGCTGAAAACGTCCCCGCAACGACGGAACCCCCTCCAATTGCCATGCTCCTCCCCTTATTACAGCCAGTCTTCGCCGGGTTGGCTCTCTTGGTTGGCCTTGGCGTTCGTCTTCTTTTCGCCATGGTGTACCCGCTACGCACAATCTGGTCCATCCTTCACGTGTTATTGTCGCCATTCACTGTTGTCGCCAAAATTACATTCGACCTCGTACTTTTCACTCCGTTTTCGATCATCCGCATGCTTGCCATTGCATTCTATCCGGTCTACGTGTTTTGCGCGGCTGCGTGCATCTTCGGGGCTACTGTTGGACTCTTTGGCAATTACGTTTCCACCACTATTCTAAGCGCCATCGCTCGATCAAAGTACTACACCCAACCCCCGAGTCCTCCACCTGTGGGCCCACCGTCAGCACCCCAGGTAACGCTGCGAAAGCGAAAGCGAAAGTCTGTGCGATTACAGTAGGAGTTCTCAAGTTCCTTTTAAATCCATTTGTTTGGAAAGAATAGATTCTCCTCTTAATTGCAGCTTACACTTTGCAGTACGACGCTCTATTACCGTTGTACCACGACTTTTGATCATGCATCGAGATAGGCTCGTTGTATTCTTGGGTACTTTTGTCAGGTCTTCAGGTGCTGGTATACTAGTACTACTATACTTAGATTTTATGTGGGTACAGCCACTGACCCCTAATCGGCTCCGCTCTCCCCCGAGTCACATGAATCTTTATCATAACGTCCAGCGCCTCGAAGCGGCCCGGACCAGACGACAGTCCTAGTCATTCATGACTCGCTCCTGTAGCCATTCTCTCTCTAGCAACCAGGCAAGTAAACATTTATGGACAAACCTTTCCTGGATCTCACTTTGCCCCAGATCGCTACCTTGTCACTAGCTTCACCCAAGTCGGGTTGTGATACAGACGATGATTCGAATATGCGCCCACCATGCCCAGAGCCTCCGAACGGGTCTGGAGGAGATTACACTCTGCGTAATAGGTTTGTCGGTGATGTTGATCTCCCTGAATGTACGTGTTCCGGCTTTAACCTGTCCGTTGTTATTTACACTGGAGGCAGGCGAAGAGCCGTTATTGAAACCGACCAAACATCGATTCGTGCTTTTCCCGATACAATATCGCGAAGTATGCATGTGATCTTCACGTCCTTCTTTGTATTGACCGTCCACTTAGATATGGCAAATGTACAAAAAAGCGGAAGCATGTTTTTGGACCGCCGAAGAGATAGACCTCTCCAATGATATCCGTGACTGGAACCACCGTCTCACCGACAATGAACGTCGTTTTGTCTCTCACGTGCTTGCTTTCTTTGCAGCGTCAGACGGCATCGTGAATGAAAATCTGGTCGAACGTTTTTCGAGCGAGGTTCAAGTTGCGGAAGCACGCTCGTTTTATGGGTTTCAAATCATGATGGAGAATATCCACTCCGAGACGTATTCTCTCCTCATTGACACGTACATCAAGGATCCGGCAGAACGTCAGTATCTATTTGACGCGATAGAGACCATCCCGTGTATCAAGCGCAAGGCCGATTGGACTCTCAAGTGGATCTCTGACAGGCGCTCCACGTTTTCCGAGCGCCTCGTCGCGTTTGCTGCCGTGGAGGGCATTTTTTTCTCTGGGTCGTTTGCATCCATTTTCTGGTTGAAGAAGCGTGGCCTCATGCCAGGTCTCACCTTTTCCAACGAGCTCATCAGCCGCGACGAGGGGATGCACACCGACTTTGCCTGTCTTCTGTTTAGCCATCTCAGGCGCCGCCCGCACCCTGACGTCATCGAGCGCATTATCGTGGAGGCCGTCAAGATCGAGCAAGAGTTTCTAACTGGTGTGTCCGACCGCCCCTTGTGGCGATGATGTGCTCTCACGAATTGTCCAAGACGCCCTCCCAGTAGCTCTGATCGGCATGAACGCTCGGCTCATGCGTCAATACATTGAATTCATCGCCGACCGCCTGCTCGTCTCGCTCGGCAACGCCAAGGTATACAATGTCGAGAACCCGTTTGACTTTATGGACATGATCTCGCTGCAAGGCAAGACCAACTTTTTCGAGAAGCGTATGTCGGACTATGCCAAGGCCAACGTGAATTATATGGACCCGTCGGCTGGGGGGAGTGCTTCGCGCAGAACCTTGTGAGTGGAGCTGTTCAATGTTGTGCCTGCGCGTTCTCGGTGCAGACTGCTGACACAGTTCATGTAGTTTACTGGACGAGGAATTCTAATTTTGTGAAACATCACCACCACTCACCATCTATACATCAACAAACTGCTTGTGAACCCTAGGACATTATATCGTACATTCACTGTATATATCGCTATGAGTCGCTATCACTTGGGCACGTAATACCATAAAGCGGGTTCGACTTCCCCGTGCAAGTTCAGTTTCGTACAGCCCTCGGTCGGTCGCAACACTGCGACACTGCATCAACAAATTTATGGTAGACCTGGTAGATGGGTTATCTTACGCAACATACTCGAGAGCTGTACCTGCGGAGCACACATACCAGGATAGTCGACGATGCGTTGATACAGTCACCCGCCCGCACAACATCCAGGTGTCGCAGCTCAACTAATACCAGGCGGAAGCTAAGAGGCGTGGGCGGACAGACAACGTCGCGCCGGTGGCGATATATGTTCACTGGTAAGAATCTTGTCCAGCCGAGCTCGATGGACAATAGGGCCACACGAGCTTGCAGATTATTCGGAGCTTGGCGGGCAACGAGCGTCCTCGTGCCAGTGAGCCATCATCATGCCTACCCGCACTGCTTGCCTGGGAACACGTGAAGGAACGACGCGACGATATATGGTCACGTCGGCGTTCTCGTGTCACGCGTCATCCTATTGTCGCATTGTCGTCGCGGTGCGTTGCAACTTTGTCGTACCCGGAGGGCACGAAGGGAGGTGAAAATGTTACTACACGAGCGGTCGACACATCGTCGTGTTGCGAGTATCAAATGGCCCGTGGAGAGAGGAAAGCGAGGCCGTGTGAAGAGAGGAGGGCGATTCTCCCCCTACCTTGTTTCCGTGAGACGATATCCCCTCACGTTCTCGTTTCATTAAACTCACGCATTGTATGGTGCGTGGCTAGGAATAATATTGTCTTCGCGTCTTCGGAGGTGGCAGAGTGAGCACGAGATTCGGAGTAGACACCGGGACGTCCGTCGGTGTTATG
This sequence comes from Zangia roseola, assembly GCA_038090095.1. Lineage (NCBI taxonomy): Eukaryota > Fungi > Basidiomycota > Agaricomycetes > Boletales > Boletaceae > Zangia > Zangia roseola. The sequence goes on from JBBPMD010000086.1 coordinate 40,605, forward strand.
ACGATGCTATGGTACGATGACCAGGGATCGATACACGCAAAAGGTTGAAAGGAACTCACCTCTCCGAATCCATGTGTACCACAGTGGAGAGCTCGTGCGTGCTGATAAGTACTTGAGCCTTATTAAAGTAGTATCTTGCATCGAGCTGTCGATAATGCAATGTCTACGTCGCAAAATCCTGTGTGCCCGTCAGCGAAGCAAGTCAATCCCAGCGATTGATCGAAAGAAAAGTCTGATATATACCAGCAAACCTCGTTGGAAACAGAAAAGCATATCTTTTGCCGCCTTTTTGCTGCCTGCTGATAGCCCACCGTCGCAGAAGCTGGGCAGATAGACTGGCACGATGTACATCTGAGCCCTGGTGAACCGAAAGGTCAATGGGTTCAAACATACTAGGTCGTGCATGACAAAGACACGGCAGAGGTTACTGCAAAGATCGGAGGGCTGGATCCCAATTTCCAAAGCAAAAGGTGTATGATGAATTGTATCCGTTGCTGCGTATCGGAATGGTGTAAGTGTGAGTTTCAGGAGCGTAGATCTTCTGGGGCAGTTCTAGGGTCAACGAAAAGTATACATGGTCCAGGCCATGTGACCCTATCGAGTACAATACAGCACAAGTTAAATTAAAGTAATACATACATGACAAGACGCAGAAAGAGTCCAGAGCAATTCCCTGTGTCTAGGTGTCGCCCTGGACCCATTCAAATCGAATTGAGGAGTTGCAGGGTATTGTGGCGGAATGAAGGGGTAGGGTAAGGTGTGGGTAGGTGGAAGGACGATCAGGTAACGGAATAAAGGCAAACTAGGATGTGCAAAAGGACCTAGGTTATCGCATGCTGACTCGCGAACCCTTTGGGTGCCTGAGACGTGATCCAAGGTGCTGGATCCAGTGTGATAGGTCCTCCAGACTCACGAGAGGCAATCCAATTCGTCCGGTTCGCTGTCAGCACGATTCAGATGCTGTGCGGCGCTGGCCTTGATTCGCTCTAGCACCTCAAGTGGGGGACCTTTCGATGTCATCGAACGCGATGGCGGCTTTGTGGTCAACTTTGGGTGCGATGCATCAGGCTCGTCCTTGACACTGCTGGGCTCGATTGCGCTCTTGTGTTTGATGTCAGATTGATTTTCCTTCAGCCTCTGTGATGAAGAGTGGGGAGGGCTAATCTAGCGTATAAACGCGAATCGCTCGCAAAGACGTGCTGAAAGACGTACACTGTGTCGGAGAATTTAATAGCTTTCCGAGGCCGATCGTCGTAGTTGTCGTCCTTCTTTCGTTTTTGCGGTTTCGGTACCGGAGGTCGTTCATCATCGACCACCACAGGCTTGACAGCATCAGAGTTGGACTTTACTCTAGTTTTGCCTTTGCCCTTGGAACTTCCCGAATTCTCTGCCTCCTTGATCGCATGCGGCGCCGGCTCGGACTCGATGGTATTTTTGGATTTCGTATTCGTCGACTTCGTGGCTTTACCTTTCTTAGCGGGAGGTGCTGCCACTCCCTCGTCCTCATTGCGTGGTACTAGACGTTTCTTTGCATTTGTCTCGGGAACTTTCTCAATCTGCAGCAGTGCAGGCCCATTTCCCGCGTTCTTCCCCGAACTTCCTACACCAATTGTCTTGACATGTGTAGCAGTCCGGGTGCCGGATGGTCGTGCTTCCCCAGCGGGAGATAAGACCCGATTTCTAACAAGTGGTAGGTCATCGTCCTCGTCAGTCTCGCCATTATTCTCGTATGGCGGTCTTCCCTTAGGATTGGATTTGGTCTTGCGAAGAACCTCGACAAGCGTTTGGTCGTCGTCTGTATGCACGCATATTGTGACCGGAAAAGTCGCGTGTGAATAAAATACGCACCAGATGCAAGCACTTCCACCACCGGTTTTGCAGAATTTGGTTTCGCTCTGGGTTTCGGTTTCGACTTTCTATCCGAGGTAAGTGGAGCAACGTTGCATTGTTCAGCCTTTCCTTTCGATCTGGCCTTGGTCTTGGTGTTGGGAAGAGGTTGCTCCGTGTCGATGTTTGGATCTGTAACGATGCAGCTTCGGAAATGGGCTAGGCACTAGAAAGGGAGAACAGACCTGGCACATTCTTTTGAACCTTTGGTGGTCTGCCACGACGCCTCGGAGCGGACTTTGCGGCTGGGTCGACTAAAGGCAATACCGAGCCAGTCTTTACTCGATTCAGGAGAAGAAAGCGGGTACTTACCTTTTGGTTCAACAACCTTTGCTTTCCGCTTCCGAGCCTTTGGTTTGGAGCTGCCTATATGGGCTCTCAAAATCCAAGTTATGATATGAAATACAGTAACAAACCAGCTACAACTTGGTCTTCCTCGGGAACGGTGGACAAGGTCGCCTTCCGTGTAGGTGACGTCGGATGGCTTTTCCGGGGCGAAGGATGTTTCGAGGCGACACCCTTTTGACGAGCCTTGGAGGGCGATTCCCCAGAGACAGTACGTGCGAGAAGGAGATCGACGAGCGGGTTCGAGTTGGACGGTACGAACGCGCTATTTGAGTTGTGGTCGCGTCAATATGAGCGATGAGAAACAAAGACGAAGACAAACCCTCCACGATCACGAAAACGAGACTGTTGTCGCTTTAAACGCTGGACTTTGCTTTCTTCTGCGGAAACACCGAGCTGGGCTTGTTGCTCGGCCACGGTCATCATCGCATTAATTGCAAGAAACTTTGAGGGCACATCGGGCATACATATGTCACGTGACATCGTTTTTATATCATGTGACGTGCATAGCACGCGCTTGCCCGTGACATGTGACAGGTCACAAAAAAGATAGAGTAATGGTATCAACATCGTGTCTACTCGTTTGTTCGTCGGGAGGGGCTGTCAATGAAATGTCTAGGTCTTAAATCTGGGCAACTTGGTAGAAATATGGCAATGCGTAGCTATTATTCATCGGATAACGCAATCATTAATGAGTACGTTCAACTCTACCACCCTTTATATCGTACCTTTGGAAAATCACACCGGAAGGGCGCAGCGCTCAATACTGGGACATATTCATCGACAACCAAGTATGAAGGATGATATTGACATTTGATCCAGATTTCCTATACTTTCTTCGGACAACATACAGAGGAATAGTCTGGACAAGAATGAGGGAGAGCCAAGGGAAAACTTCTGAAACCTATAAATGGTCAATAGGTACCAGTGAGAACTCCAATCACATACGCTCAGAGAACAGGAATTTCGGGGACAACATTCTATTCATTGCATTGTATAAAGTCCAGGGGGAATAACCATGCTATACGACACCAGAAGCAGCGGGTCGAACAGCGTCCTCGTCTCTGCCTATCACCAAGTGGGTATCATCAACACACCATATACAAAGGGGGAAATGATACGCACCCTCCAAAAACTTTTGCAAAAATGTGCGCTGTGGCCTCTGCTCTATGTTGAGAAGGATACCCATCACATGGTCCGTCTGCTTCCAGCAATTGAGCGTCTCCTGGAGGTCCTGGCGGCCCTTGTGAATGAGAACCTCGACTGCGCGGGGATCGGTCACATGTCGGTTTGCTTCGAATTTTTGACGAATACAGGCTCGGACGTAGGCAGGTGTGACGGGTATGGCGTACAAGGACACAATTTCTGGTGCCTGCGCGCATCCCGAGTGGTCAGCGAGAGCCTCGCATGTGAGTCAAGGGATACTCACGGCGCGAATCCAGCCTCTATAGAGATCAATGACACGCATACGGGCCTCCTCAGGGCTGCTCGACATGCGCGAGACCTGCGCAAGACGGGACGGTATCGTGGTCATCGTGGTCAACTGACTTTGTGTGTCTTCGGGTGGACTCGACAATGTCGAGGTGATTAGTCAGCAACTAATCGCACTTCCTATTTTGGGGATGTGACTAGGCTTATCTACTTGCACTGCAACCGCGTCAGCCAAGTTTGTACTCTCTCGTTCACCATGGTCAGAGGCACAGGCAAGTATAGCTCTACCTATATACATGTATCTCAATCCAATACATTATTGGGTAGGAAAGTTCAAGACGAAACGTGGTGGCGGTAGAAACTTTAGGTGAGCACGCACCGGCAGTCACTACATGGGATCAGATCGTGCTGATGATATGAATGTTGTCCAGCCGGGACTTGGTACTTGATCGTGATGGGATAGCAGAATCGATATCGTACGTGTTACTTCATCAAACATGGCCCTCTTCAATCATCATCATGGTGTACCAGGGCTCGTCGTAAGAATGCCCAGCAGGACGGTGGCGATGATGATGATGATGGTGATGGTGACGACGATGACGATGACGATGAGAGCGAAGAAGGAGAAGAGGAGGAGGAGGAGGAGGAGGAGGAGAAAGGAGCTGGGTCGAGCGCCTCTGCGCAGCCAGAATTGACACGTACTGAAAGACGTGAACTCAAGAAGAAACAGGCAGCACAGAAACAAGCGCAGAAACAGCCGATCGATGAAGAAGATGAGGATGCCGATCTCATCAATCCCAATCACGTCTCAAAGAAACTCACAATCTCAGACTTGGGGTCAAGAGAACTCACTCGAAAGGAAAGGTGAGTTAAGTTTTCTTGTTACGCGGTCGTATCATGCATTAACTGCGATCGTGCGTATTCAGGGAAGCTAAGGAGAAGAAGGAAGCCCAGGATCATTACTGGCAGGTATGTGTACATACTCGGCGATTGCATGATTTATCTCATCCATCCCTTAGCTTCATGTTGCTGGAAAGACCGACCAAGCCAAGTCGGATCTCGCGCGTTTGAAGAAGATCAGAGAAGAACGCGAGGCTGTGCAGGCCAAGCGCAAGGCGGAAGCGGACGGTCTGTATCACTACCATTCGAAATCGTTTCCCAGACATTGACGAGCCTTTCCTTCTTATAGCCAAAGCTACAGAGATAGAGGCAAAGAAGAAGGCAGCCATGAGCGGGAAGCGTATCTGACGTCGCGGTACTGCACGTTGTATGATTTATTACTACTGCACTGGATTTGGTTTTCTTCAGCTCCTGGAGCCTGAGGTTCGTTCACAAGTCTCATATTTTCAACTGAAGTCGGATGCGACTGGTATTTGATTCCCGCTACGTCAGCACTACATTTCATGTCACCTCTTAGATGGCACGTAGATTAACGTGACGTCCGAGTTCACACGGAGATAGAAGAGGCTCCAGAACTCACTAGTAGACGATATATTCTTCCGAGTCATTGAATGAAGCTTAATGAAGCTCAGTGTTCAGCGTTATACTTTGTTGCGATGTCTCATCAGTGGACTTTCGTCATCCTCTATCTCGCCGAACTCGTCCAAGCCTTTGGCGCGCAAGCATTGCAACAAGTAAAGTGCGTAACTCACTGCAGAAAAAAAAAACATATACATACTAACGAGCGTAGGTTGAGAAGGGACGGCGTGTTCTCGCAAGTACCCGCCGTCCAGCCCCCTGGGTGTATTTGGGGTTCACCGAAACCATTGGCCGGACTCCTTTGAACCTTGCCAGCCACCAGACAATCCAAGACGCTGATGTGTACTTTGGGAAGCAACAAGAGGTCGTGCACGATTTTTTTTTTTTTCGGTGGCAGTGGTAAAGGAGAGTTTATCTTCCGATAAAAGGAATAGGTAGCCTTCTTGGCCAACAGCGTCCTTGTATGACTAGAGCAACTAGTTAATCTATTTCAATTCCAGAGAACCCACGCGTCACTGACACGAAAGAGGTGGATGTACTGGCGAAGGGCGGCCCCACCACCTGTTGACACGATGATACGCAGTAATTCGACATGCTGCTTATTCGGCTTGTGTACCGCAGCGCAGCTAAATCACCTTGTGGTCGCCTTATCTTGCCACGTAGTTCGATCACGAAAACGAAAGCCGAAACTCAAGAAAGTAAAACCTAACTTATGTCGCAGACAGCCAGAAACGGATTGGTTTGTCCGGTCCAGCCCGTGATACGATATAGACGCTCGTCCTCGTCAAGACTCAGGCGAGTTCTGTTTCAGAGGTCGATCAGTTGACTAGTCGGTCTCTGGGTGAGAAATGGAAAATAGAGCTTGATAGACTCAGACTCGGAAGCGCCGCAAGAGGATGAAATATCTCTTACTATATGATAATAGTATATCACGGTACTACAGAGGTAGCCAGGTTCTTAGTAAAAGGATACATGCTTGTAAGGACCGTTCTGTAGGGTATTGTTTGAGAAAGGTAACGATGCAGATTCGGACGAACTTCGAACACGAATTCAAACAACTTGAAATTCGAACTTGAAACCGTAGTCGTCAGGGAAAAGTCAAGATCGTGATAATAGGGTAGTTCAGAGTAGAAAACGGGCCCATTTTCAAAGGGGCCGTTTTGAGTGTCGTTTTGAGTGTCGTTTTGAACCTCGTTTTGGACCACGAGAGTCCAAAACCGTGACGCTGTTTTGAGACGCCACATAACTGAGTTTGAATTTGCAATCTGTCGGAGTGCCGGTGCTCATCAAGTGTATTCTTGTTTTTTTTTTTCTTTTGGACAAGCGATGCTATTATGTAGCAACCGAACTAGTCTAGTCCTACATAATACGCTAAGGCAGGTGCGAAACACCTGGTCCGAGGAAAAATGCTCTTACGCATGCCCTGAGATGTTCAGGGGGACACTGTGGGGCAACAGGGGGCCGATATAGGTTAATACCCACTAAAACCTCTAGGTTGGTTACCCAATTTGGATGGTCGCTGTTTGTGACGCACCGTGTTGGTCCAGGTATATTTCACATTGCTGGTGAATGCAGGGTCTCATTTTGATTTTGATATTTGTCTGTCGAGATCGATGCGTGATTGGATTTTACGTAGCCATCGTGGTTTACATAATGGCGCGCTCAGGTAGTCTAGTTCCACCGATAGTTTCCTTGCCCAAATCAGATGTGCTGCTCCGGAGATGAGGATACGTTTCAGTCGTTGATGTCCTCATTCGGTACGTGCATGAGGGTTTTTGTATTCATCCTGGGTGGGTTGAGAAGTTGATCAAGTGTGTTCTTGACTAGTCGTTTTCAACAGTTCCTTTCCACCCGTACTTACAGATATGGCAGGTCACAAGGCAGTGTTGAAGCCTGTCTCTTGGTTCTCAAAGAAAACATCCCCTTGCACCCACCCACCACTCAATACAACCCATGCAGCTCGGCTTGCCTGTCGCGGTAGTGCTTCGGGCCGGAAGCCCTCATGGGCCTCGCCCATCCCACCTATCCTTACACCCAGGAGTTTGTCTGTGTCGCTTATCGAATGCCCCTATCCGCATGGCGAGGGACCGGCATCACATAGGTTGATAGGAACATGTGATTCGGAACCGCACGGGAACGAAGAAGTGCGCGCGGGCACCCGAAACTTTGGGCCTAAACGCCTGGCTGGCCCATGGGAGCACGCTGCTGCTGCTGACTCGGTCGAGTTAACAAGACACCTTACTCCCCACCCACCCCCTCACCCATCCACTGACCACCCCACTCAGGGTTTGCTGCCAGCGCTGCTATTGGCTCAAGACAGGCTCAACTCTCCCAGTGTGGATGGTAGTTCCTTAAACGGACCCGGAAGGCTGCGGTTGGGATAGCGGTAAGCTCCCTGACGAGAACTTTCGCAGGTTCGAAACCGTACGCCCACACCGTAAGCCCCTGCTCGTACTGTACAGGTTTGATCTGGTCCGGCCCCGATCTTCGGAGAAAGGCGCCCGACGGACAAGTAAGCAGAGGTTCAGCCTGGGATCCCCTCTCTCGCACACAGACTAGGTCGGGGCAGGCCTACCATAGTTCACAACATCCTGTACTCACTATCGTCATACCTTCAATCCACTTGTTCTTTCCCTTACTCACGAAAGCGATCAAATTGAAGCTCCACAGTGCTCCGCCACAGTAGGCCGAAATCAAAATCCAGAGCTATCTAAAACAGCTCGAAAACCAGGTATGTCAATTTTCAAATCCATCGTCAAAACGGCCCCAATACGGGGGCCGTTTTCTACTTTGAATGTCCCTAATAAATTAAATCCTCTATAATTCTTTTTACAATTAGCCAATCATCTAAAAACCCTTATCTTCCGGGAAATATTATGGAATGTATTAGCACGGTTTTAACTTTTCCCTGACGGTTACAACGATTAGTCGAGCATGGACAGTGCTGGTAATGGCAACGAGCCGATACCTCAGTTGAACAGATCTATCCAGCTTTTCATGAAAATGAGCCAACTCAATGATTGGATATGACAGCCTGTACGGTCTTATCAGCGTCATCATCCCCAGCCTGCTACTATAAGAACATGCGTCTTCCGTGCTCTCAATATCTTCAAGTTCAAACCCTCTGCGACCTTTCATCTATAATATGTCCCAGCCACTGCCGCATCCGTGGTCAACTTACATTATGTATCCCTACCAGGACGAAACACTGCGTCGGGGAAGGATCGATGTTCCTTTCCAATGGTATAGTGATACATTCTGTATGGCACTCATCCTCAGATCCCCTCCATTACAGGTTTGCCCCCGATATCTACCGAGGTCCCAATGCTCCCTTTCAGTGGGCTACTTTCTATCTCGTGAGCGATGATGCCAGTGGTAATCAAGGTACGTCTCTCCTGGGTCATTTAACATCACCAATTGCACATTGAACAAGTTTGTAGTGACATCTCTGGGTGTAGTCGAAATTCGAGATGAGAGAGCGCAGATAACCATCCCAAGGAACCTCCGGCCCGGAGGTTACACTCTTTTGAGCAAGTCTACTTGTCCCCCACGAGAGCGCTGGTACTGACCTTATTCCAAAGTGGTTGCTATATCGGGTGAGCAACTCAGTGTGATGCCAATCCGAATACGTCGCGGCAGAGGACATGATGATGGCCTATTCGACTAGTTGTGCGCGAACAGGCCGCGCGAAGAGTATTCTGATAATACATATCATGTCAGCTATCCTGCTAGTGCATCTTTATGGGTCGTTGAGATCTGAGACAGACTGCTAGCCGTAAAATGGTGAGAACTGCCGCCGAACCTAAGCTGGTTTCCGCTGCTCTAGCCCAACACCACTGTTCAGCCCCCTCGAAACGAACCTATTTGTTAGGTAAAATCTTGTAGTGAAAACCTACCGGAATTGCACGAGTAAGCCGTATGAACCAACCAGGCGAATCATTACCTAATACCAAATAAAGCCAATAATTCGGCGATGTCTACATATGGTAAGTCGCGGCTCGTGTAGTACTAAGTGCTCGTTGGTAGTAACCCATCGTCGATCCCGTGTACAGTGCACGGCGTTCCGGATGGCCTTGACGTGACCGTTTGACATGGACATGGTAAGTGCATTTGCATCCTCAGTTCTGGCTGACTCGTCTAGCTTGTGATCGGATCCGTCCTCGCCGACGCGTTGGATCTGGGAGTGGTCATATGGTATGGAGTGCATGTGGAATGCGTAGCCTAGGTACGTGCACTATTGTGTTTCATTCACTTTGCTTGTACTGACCCTTCAGCGCTTCAGCTAGAAGTGGTGTCTCCATCGCCTTCGCCATCGTTCGTGTTGACGTAGGGAACCTTCAGGTGCGTGTGGAGCTTGCGCTTTCGCTGAACTTCACTTTCTCCCCTTCTCGTTTTGTCGAAGCTCTCATCCTTGTCGCTTCCAGGGCTTTTCAGATGTGTGGGGGTATCGCCTGGTACCTGCTCGTCACGTCTGGTGCGCGCGTTTCGGCTGGATTCAACCACCTCGTCTCCATCTCCTCCTGGGCAGGTATCTGGATGTAGCTCGATTGTGTTGTCGACAGGCTCGTCCTGCTGGTCCTTGTGGTACTCGGGTGAGCGGGGTGGTCGATTGGTGCGGCGGTTTTGCCACCTGAGTCGTCAAACGGCTCTGGTCGCCCTCCAGGTGAGTTTTGCTCTACCGTTCGCTCTCGACCTTTGCTGATCCGTTCTGACGCCGTCCGTGGCTTCTTTGGTCACTTCTTAGCGTCCTCATCACGCTCCCGTCCCCTCTGTGCATGCGCTTCGCTTGCGGAATCTAGAGCTCCATGGGTTGTCGACATCCGTCTCTCCCCCTCGAGCTTGGAACTCTCGGAATGCATGGTTTCTTTGGGCGTTCTAGTGAGTATTCACCCAGCTTGCCCAAGTCCCCGAGATACTTCTCCATGGCCTCCGGACGCACAAGAGGGAACCAAGTGTATGTCGACGTCTCATTGTAATCGTTGGGTAGCGTACGACGGAAGAGGCGCCCCAGAATGGAACCAAAGCCCCAACCATTCGCGGGCGGGTCACATTGACAGTCTGCAGAGCCGCACGACGTCATACTATAAGAGGTAAAGTCCTCAGTAAAGAAGCAGTCCCCGCGGGTGAGAGCGATGGCATCCGCGAGAATAACACGAGATATAGTGTAACCAGGACAGAGGCTTGCACCCTCTATCACAGGCTTCGTATCTTTGGCTTGCCGACCAACATATAGCTCCAAGTTATCGACGTGCCCGTAGAGTTTCTCGGCTGCTTCCGCAACCTCCTTGTCTGGGTTCCATTCCTTGAAGGTTGTGTACGCTGAATATGTATCGTTAGCAATCCTTCATAACGAAACCGTGCACTCCCAACTCATACTTTTTGGGCCTGAGAACTTCCTGAAATCGTTAAGGGAACAACACCCCAAGCGCGGTTGGCTTTATTTAATACCCATGACGTCATCTAATATATAAAGCACCTTTGATCGTGCCCCGCGCATAATACCGGGGGTTCCCCGAGCACCAAACGAAGCGGCACGGTGAGACGTCCTAAAGGTCCATGAATTTATGTGGGTCTCGTAATAGAAACCACACACGAGTTCTGCAGGATATTTGCGAGCTCCTACGCTTTGAAAGTATCATCTTCCTGGCGCCGTAAGCTGCAACATGTGTGATCGTCAGAACATGTCGGCGGTGGAAAGAAGGGTGAGGAATATGCGACAGAGTCGGGATCATGGCACCCAATGAACCGGGGCATCAACGATCTTCACAGGAGCATAACTTGGGCCAAATTCTGGCTTCGCCACAGGAACTGTGACCCCACGAGCTTCGACGACGGGCCGAGAGATTATGGCACTGAGGACATCTTTGCCAATCGCCATCAGAGATAACGTTTCATCCAAGAACAGGGTCTTTCCATGCATCACCACCCTATGCAGAGATCCGACCGCGGTCCCCTTGTCAAGTGGGGACCACCAGCGCATCACGAGAAACGAACTGAGAGTGGCGTCCAACGACGATCTCTACACGTGTGTTGGCTTGCTCGGGAAGATCAAAAATGCAAATCGGGTTGTCATATAATCGCATTCGGATCTTGGAGTGTGACCCGTCTAGCGGTGACAGCTCGGAGCAAGAGAGTCTCAATACCAGATCATTTCTCCCTGTTCCATGGCTAAGTGATAGGGTAAATTTCCTAGGAAGAAGGTACCGATCGTGTTGAGGTTCTTCCAGAACAGTCTGGTCTTCAGAGGAAGGAAGAATCGTTGACGTGGGGTACTGATTACGAGTGAAAGACAAGGCATGACAGAAACGTCGCAAGCGACCTTGAGGCTCTTGCCTTGCTAAAGGAAATCAAGAGTAGGTCCTCTTTGATACGGACACAGCGGTTGTGAAGACTGGCGAGGAGAATGACTGATGCAAGATTAGAGCCTCTCGCATCTGCAACGGTCATTTTTTCGTGTTGGTCATGGTGCGAAATGAGGTGCGACAGCGGAGATCGCTAGAGGGGTCCGTATGTTTGTGGAACGCTATGAAGAGAGTTTTGACCTCGGGCTTGGATTCATCATCTAGCGGTATCACTTGACCATTAGCCGTGGAAACAGCAATGATCGTTTGGGATGGGTCGGTTGGCGATGTCACGGTGCTGTCATTTGTCGCATCGTCGTCACGAACTGGCAATCCGAAGGAGCACGGGAGAGGACGAGGTGAAGTGGAGACAAGACGAACGCGACATGACGACGATATGACACATTGTCGTGTTGTGTCCGGCGGCCCTGACACGAAGGGACAAAGGGTGGAGGTTGAGGTGGGAAGGGAAGATGTGATGTGACGGTCGTTGTGCACGGGTGAATGACACACCGACGATGTAGCAACGTGCCGTATCATTGTCGCGTCGCGTCCTCCCCTCGTTCTTGTCATTGCATGTCGTCATCGGGTGGTATGGCATGGAGGGCGAGGGTAAGGTAGGATGGTGAGGGAGATGAACACGACGCGTGGACGATGCGGCAACGATGTCGTTCTCGTCATTTTTTGTCCTCGTCGGTTTGTCACTGCGTCGTTGCCGTCAGGTGAGGTATGGGTTGGCGACACCCGTGCAGGGTCAAGCTTCAAGCTTCAAGTGTCACGAGTACTTGCTGTGCCAGGAGCGCGAGCTGTGGCTTGAATCAACAGGTGAGCCCGAGGTGTGACACATTGAAATGATTATAAAGTCAGATTCATGCAGTCAACGTTTCAACACGATCATGGTGTTCCAACTCGTGTAGTTTCAAACGCTCAAAGTTTTAAAGTCTGTACTGGTAGTAGATCGACATAAAGTTCGGATCTTTTTCATTAGGAACCCCGTGTTGACGAATGAGTTGTACTATTGCGTGCATATACGGTACACCCGTAACTTCGAATCAGCTCCTTGCAATGAGAGGTAAAAGTGCCACGTCTAACCGACGGTCTACGGAACGAAGCAGAGGGAAAATAGTACTATGTAACGATAGCCTTACAATAAATAGCTACACGAATGAAAAACACCCCAAGGGTCCACAAGTATCGACTCATCCTAAGCAGGCACCTCGTCCAGTCCAGGGTCCGCCACCCGAATCGCGTCCGGATCCCACCCCGACTGATGCTTCAACCTCGGGTCGAGCGTCTGGTGTGGGTGCTGCGGCGGCGTAATCGGCGTTACGCTCACCGATGCGGGCGGATGGACGTGTGAAGACACGCCTTCCATCGGGGACGGATCGTGATCGAGCTCGTCGGAGGAATGTTGGAGGTCCATGTCCGCATCCATATCACCGCCATCTGAACCGTCATGTTCGTGATCGCCGCCCTCGCTGTCGGACCCGAGGCCCATCGCCTGTTCAACCGACATGACCATCTCAACGTCTCCTTCCCTGTCCCCGTCTTCATCCGATCCGTCCCGAGGTGCAATCGGCGACGGCAGGGACCCCGAGGGTTCATGCTCGTGTTTTCGGCGATCACGGTCCTTATAACGTGATGACGAGCTGCCATGTTTAGACGTTGATTTCTCGAGTTTGCGAAGGACTTTGATAATGTATTCCTTGGAAAACTTTTTGATCTTGGCAACTTTCTCGTCTGAGAGGGCGTCCAGAGTACCCTCTTTATAAGAAGACGACTTTTTCTCTTTCTCGGCAATGACGTGTGTCAGCTGAGGGCACGCATCGAACGTGTCGCTACGTAAGAAAGAGGGGGATCAAAAGGAACAAGGAAGCAACGCACCTCCTTGGCATACTTCTTGAACACGTCCGTCTCCAGCTTCCCAGAATACTTGCTCATACATTTGACCACCACTGCGCCCACCAGCTTGAGCAGTCTCTTCTCCTTGTTCGCCTCTTTCTCTTCCTTTGACTGCGGTGGCTTTTTCGGGGCTCTGGGCTTCTTCTTCACCACTTCAGGCGGTGGTGCGGGTGTGGCGGCGGCGGCGGCAGCAGCAGCCGCAAGTCGTGCAGCCTCAGCCTCAGCCGCAGCATTAGCAGCGG